>JAGDQP010006068.1:49458-74479 GCA_022664845.1 Lepisma saccharinum
ATCTTAGGTGACCTCCTTATGCCTGTCCTCGTCCATTTTCGTTTGATGTTTTAGGACCCTTATACTTTGTATTAGCCGCTACGATTTTGCACGCGCTGTTTTCTCCTTACTATCGTTCCAGGTGCAAACTTTCAGGGGTGGTTTCGATATGAGGGGTGGGAATGTTCCCTTGTTAGACAAAATTACTACAACTTGCTTACTCCAACTCTCAGAATCCCCTCTGACACTTCCACTACTCAAGTAAAAGACTGGTCCCTAGAACAATTGACCATCGGGTTTTTATAAATCTCGATTACCAATATCCCCATAGATTGACTTCCTGTTTATCATTGATCTTTAAGAATAATGCAATTAGTGACAGGTACATTCGTGAAATCCATGAGATCAAACAACGTTCGTAACTCAGTGGTAGAATGTTGACTTTGGATTCCGAGGTCCTGGTTTCAAATCTAGCGGTCTACATCCTGAGTGGTTTTCCAGGATTGTTTCCTGTCACCGTCGACTCTTCCTCTCATCCTTTTTCCTACCCTATCCCTATCTGAGCCTTAGATGCCTAAAGGACATAAAATAAATTCAAAAGTGTTTTTATGAGAAAATTAGTTTAGGAATGGCGTTCTCATTCGTACAGTGTAGAATACAATCTAAAGAAAAAGCTAATCTGTCAGAAAGCAGACAGATTAGGGTGAAAAAAAAGCAACGATTTATTGCTTTGTCTGTCATATTTCAAACCAAGAAAAAGAAGAAAATGGACTCTTCGGAATTACCTGTTTAAGACAGAAGGTACTAGCAGTAGCCTCAGCGACAGCGCTCTATTGTTACCGGTGACAAAAAGTGAAAGCTCAGAAATTATATTCTTCCACAGAAGCAGGAGAGAAGCCTTCGAGGAGAGGGAATGTGCTAATCTAATTTGAGAGTACAATGGTTCATTTTGGATAATCCTGTCAGGGGCCTCCTCTGTTGAAGATGTGGAGGGGGACCATCCAGAAAAGACCTACCTGTCTCTGACTCTACCGTCTAGACTGGTTCCTCCTACACGTATGTGCCGATCAACACACATACACACCTCTTCTACTCCCTCTTAACATTTTTACATGTGGTTGAAACATCACAACAAAAAAAGAAACGAATAAAAAAAAAAGTTTTTAAGAAGAATCAACAGACTCTTATTGCATGCCCCAACAACTGTATTAGACGGAATTAACACCATATTTTGTTGTTGAAGCGGATGTTCCGTCAGCGGATTTTCAACTTTGTGCAGACGTCATGATTCGCTTCTGAATAAAGCGAAGGTCGTCTTTTCTTGTTTGATTTTGGTTTTCATCTCTGTGAAAGTCAAGATTTAATTACAATTGAATCAGGATTATCTTTGATGTAATTAAAAGGTTTCTACAATGACAACCTGTTCAAATCTCTGTAAGAAATTGAATGGGAACAAGAGATTGAAGAAATGGCGTTAAAAGCAAACGGCTATAAATGAGAACTAAAACGTGTTTGAACATTTTTTCAAAGACTCGTCGCCATATTTTAGCTGCTTCTCCGAAAATATGGTCTTTTTAATCCCTTTGTTTGTCTGTCTGTAACGGCGACTAGTACCACAACTAAAGTTGGTAGAGAGGAACTGAGTTCGGAAACCTGGATTCATCCCGCCAATTTAATCTGGAAAGGCAACGACCGTGTATAATGGTATTTTTGCGCAAAATGTACTCAGGGTCTAACGCAGCGTCTCAACAATAGTAGCCGGACTGTATTGTCGAAGTTAACCGAAGATGCCCGAATGGCTTCACTTTGTCAGCGGCGAGCCACAAGTGATTTAACCGGCCTAGTGATCAGAGCTGAAACCGGGTCACTTTTTCTGAACTGGTGACCCGGAGGAGGTAGGTGATACGATTGGCCCTGTCCTAAACCTGACCCGGTCTTGACCGGAGTAATCTTAATGAGTCAATCTTGACCCAAATGACCGAACTAACTTTGTGATCCGACGACCTGATGGTCCAATACGGACTAACGGCTAAGACCACGCAACTTTTCGGTGTGAAATATTTCGTGCTTTGAGGGTAAGGGCGCTATTACACTGTAGAACTTCTTCGACAATGTAATAGATAGTGCATTACACTGACTATCTTGCTCGTCGATGAAGTTGTTTAGCAAGCTCTATAGTATAATAGCAAAAAAAAATCCGTCGAGCTTGTTCAAGGGCAGATTTGTCGAGCAAGCTGATCAGGAAGCTTGACAGTGTAATGGCACCTTGACCCCAGTCTCAGTTAACCCCAAAGCGTGCACAAACACTACAATGTCAGGAGCGTATCCTGTGTTCTGTCTAGGCTACCGCCGCACGCTAAGTTTATGAACAAATATTTTAATCTGCATAAATAATATTAATTTGCATGAAAAGGAGGCCAGATCATCATCATCATCAATACTATGTGTTACCTCTGTACTCTCTTTCTACTTATTACTTCGACTAGTGGTAGTCCAAGTTATGAATCCAAAATACGCCACTGCACAATGTATACCAGTAATAAGGAAATAATAATTTGTCTTCCGCGTCACCGGATCGAAATCGGGTCACCGCGACAGTCCCAAGCATAGAACCCGACGAACCGGTCCAAAACTTGACCCGGTGACTCGTTTTAGTTTTGCTAATGACAGCACAACCTTTTCAGCGTAGTGTTTTGATGCTGAGATTGTACATACCAGAGCTGAAACTGGGTCACTGGTTCTTAATATATTGTTGCGTTATAACAATGTTTCTTTCAGGGTGTTTTACCTTCAAAGTACGAAACATTGGACACCCAAAAGTATCTATCAATAATAGTAACACATGGAAATAGTCTCATATTCCCCGGAGATAACATAAATACAACCAGAGGGTGCAAATGATCATCTAATGAGAAAATGAACAAGCAGGCTTGGAAATAAGATTACTAACTTTTTTTTTTTTTTTTTTTTTTGCAAACCGGTATAATTTCATATTTAATGATAATGCCGTTATCTTATTTCCAAGAAAATTGTTTCAGTATACAGATAAAAATTTGAAGATACCTTTTCTAATCATATAAGGAGTTATCAAAAGTTGGCTTATTTGAAGCGTGCGCGTAGTTAAAACAAACGAGATGCATATTTTTAACAGGGTACGTGTACAACGACAGTTGCAGTGCATATGTCCATGGTATTTTGCAGCAAGAACGATTTGTAATCAGCTGTTAAAAAAAATCAATTTCGCTTTCTTCAACATCCTTTTAAGATGCTGCTAATTTGCAGATGGCGATTAGGTGTTCATAAAAATAAAGAGGTCAAAATCGCAGCAGGGAAAAAAAAAATTAACAGAAGAAAAAATATTGCAAATGTTTTCTCGCTCTTTTTAATACCAGCTGCATCAATATCAACAAGTAAAGAATAGGGGAAGGGAAGGGGGTTGACCTCGTCCGTGGAGAAAACCAGACAGAGGAGGAATGACCGTATCAGTGTTGCTATACCATTGTCGTTCAATGGGACTGTTTTGCCTTCGATACGATACAGAAGATGATAAATAGAATTGTGATATTTTCAATCGTTCAGAAATTTTATCTTTGAAATTTTATTTTTGTGAGTTTTTACAGGTACCTTTGAACTTTTGAACTTCTTTTTAACGATAACATTGCGCACTAGCCTTGATTTAATGTTCTATACCAATATTCGTCTGAAGTGAAACTATTCAGAATGTCTCAAGTGAATTCTGGAATTCTGACATTTTTGCAATCCGGAATTCCTACATTCCAATATTCCGGAATTACGAAATTCCGACATTTCGAAATAATAAAAAAAATGCCATTGCAATTACGGAATTCCAACAATCTAATATTCCGAAATTTCAACTTTCCGATATTGAGGAATCAAAAACTGACATTTCAGTTGTCGAATCCTGAATTCTGATATTTCAATAATCCGGAAATATGAAATTCTGACATTCCAAATTTTCGGATATTTTGGAATAACAAAAATTTGGCATTTCGATTGCGAAATACGGAATCACGAAAATACTGGATTGATTGTAATAAAACCCAGGGGAGAGTTCGAATCGTACTTTGCTAAAGAAACTTCAAGGCACTGTGAGTAACTATGTTGAAATTCATGGCATTCATTCAAAAACGCGTCACGCAAAGTTTCAGAACGTCGAATTACAATTTTATTTACCTTGCACAAGTTTAGTAAAAAAAATAAACTTATTTGGAGCAAAATATCAACATTACAACAACATGTTCTGGGGTTGCAATTGACTTTGATTAAACCACAATCGTTGATGAACTTTGGATTGCTTAAGACGTTTAATTTCAATTTGTTGAAAACGAGCCTTTGAAGACAACTACGTTTTCTGTTTGAAAACGAACAGAAAATTTAATTTTTGGACTGCTTAGTAGGGAATTTAAACCAGGTTTACTGTGTGTATTGCAAATTTAACATGGCCGAAAGTGGACAACAGTTTAAAGCTTTAACACCAAGTGCTGTGAAGCCTTATGCGCCCGCTTGGTCCATCTGTCAACTCAGGAACTACTAGGGCTATGAAGATGATTGAGGTGTCGTAGGAGAAGTCTGGGCGAGACTAGCTCAAATCCGTATAGATAATACACATTGCACCAGATATAGGGGCATTTTTTATATTTGAAACTACTAGGGGCTTACTATAATTATCAGCAGTGACTTACCAGTTAAGTGATAACTGGTAAAATATTATTACCATTTCAGAATGAAGCTTCCTACAAGTAAACCGATAAAAGATCGTATACGACGATCATATTATTTTGTTGACTTTTCCGATGTGAGACGAGCGACTCGGGTCAAAAAATCCTTATGGGAGAAACTGCATAATGTTGGATCGCCTAAAAGCAATAATAATCTAACCTGACTTTTCTAATTACTAGCGGTATTTCCGTGCAGTGCGTAAAATATCGAAAATGCGTATTGTATCAGGAGAGAAATGTAACATGAGTGCTGTCAGGTCACCTTTTTTAAAAAAATCATTTTCTACGCTAATGTTTTCCTGTTCCGTGTCATTCTAGATGTCAACGTCATCTACTACTAATTTATTGATAGCAGACCAACTACGCTGTATTGTTGAGTCTAAAATGTTTTTGTTTCTTTTTCATTATCAAATAGTGTTTAAAACTGATAAAATTAGAAGTGACAAATTTGTGTTTGGCTGAATTTAGATTTGCGTGACAAGATATTAATGAATTCCTGCTTGTGGCGAAACTTACAATTTATTTTTGTTCTAATATTAGACAAAAGATCGATAAAATGTATGCTAATTTTATAAATAATCAGTTCTGCGACACAATTCAGTTTTATTTACCGTTTCCATGGGTGTTTGTGCAGGTAGGGGCCCCAGTATATTGCGTTGCTGAGGGGCACACGGTGATATAAACACGGCCCTGAGTAATGATCAATCTCTATTAACTTCATCTTAGAAGAACTCCTAATGATGGGTCATAATATGTTCAGGTTTTAGAATTTAAAACAATTACACTCTTGCTCAAAGAACTGATAGTAAATATCCGTTTGTGAAAGTGATTTTGCCATAAACGTTTGTAACACTGCCGAGACAGTGGATTAGTCATCGCTGTCTGTGCGATGTTGTTGCAGATCGAGCACCAGAAAGAGGTCTCCGCTCCTCCTATCTCTCTTCTCCTTTTCCTCCTCCTCTTCACCCGTTCATGTCTTGTGTTTGCTATAGGGCGTGGTTGCGAGTGTCTTCTTGTGTTTGAATCTCAATTGGAGCTATTGAGAAAAACAGGAGTGAAAATGAAAAAGACAACGAAACGCAGATAGTAAAAAAAAAATGTCTGTTTTAAGTAGCCTCGTGTATCTCCAACAAATGCTGTAACCGTAAAGACTATTTATCTTAGCGTATATTCATTTTGTTTTAATCTTATTTTGTTTTGTTTTTTTCAATGGGTTTAATGGATCATGCATGTTATGAAGTTGTTGTACGAAACAAAGAACTCGATCACCTCCATCCATACTTGTAACACACAAAATATATACAGATGGTGTACTTCGTTACCAGAAGTGGTTGGACGCTCTAAAAGCTCAAAGTTACCTTTCTTTTAGGACACAGTACGTCACTCATGGATGCTATGTAGGTGTGGTAGATATTCCCGTCAGATGAGTGAATACAAAGTGTGAAGGTTGTGCACTATGCTTACTCTTTTTTTCTTTTTTTTTCTACGAGTTTTGAAAATTATACAAGGACAGTGTAGCAATTTTGGAAACTAGACATCGAATTTTGTGATATGAAGCGATAAAAGTTATATGGTCATCAGTACCTTTAGTTTTATGTGATAAAATTCATTTCCCCACACCATAACGTCATAATTTGGATGGAGTCAAATGTCTTAGCCAAAAATAATTCCGTTATAACTTGCGTCCGGAATTTACAACCTCTTTCTGAAGAATATCAATATTTATTTCTCCTCCAATTGAAACGTTGTATTTTTTCACTTATTTTTTGCTCATCTTTTGTGTTTCTCCGTTTATTGATCTTTTCTTTACTTTTTAAAAGTAATTTTTATAGTTCATATTCAGGGATTTTTTAAGTTCATCATCTTCCGAGCCCTTTTTATAACAGTTATAACTTCAAATTAAGGAATTCCACAAGTACAATTATATAAAGTATCCAAAATTATTACAATGTCTTTCGTCTTTCTACAATTTTCAAAAAATCAAAGAAAGTAGTGTTTTATTTAGTGCAGGACAGAGTAAATCGGTCGTAGTATTCATTCATTCCGTCCGAAGGATTCTTGCAGCAGTGGATGTGACCATCTCTACCGTTAGTGAGATATTCACGAAATGGATACTTCATAGAACCATCACGAACACAACCCTCATCCGATTTGCTAAGCCCTTGAAAATAGATACTTATGACACATCAGGACCAACGAGCTCTCAGGTGTGCTGTCAAAGGAAATTAAAGCAAATATCTTCCCTGTAAGCACGGAATCGGATGCTAGTTACTTTGCTGTTCGCGAAGAAGTTTCTGTCCATTGTTATCATTCCCTTCTTCGTTTGGAATGGTGTAAACAACACCGTCATTGGATCATCGCGCCAGTGGAAGATGTTCTTTTGGAGCGATGTATCACGGTACCAGATTGGGCATTTACATGGATGTGTCTCCGCTGGTGGATACCTGTTGAACAGTACGAAATGTCTTCCATCTGCCCTGTAATCTGGAGGCCTCATGGTAATTATCTGGTCTTGTTTTACTTGGTTTGGATGAAGTCATCAGGATAGAACATGTGAGGAAATATGCTTAGGTTAAGGACCAAAGAAGGCCTGGAAATTTCATAGCACATGGGCACGAGGTAGCTTTCAACGACGGCAGTGGTCTTTGTATTCGAATTATCCATAGGAGACTTTACGATACTGTCCGCTCCTGATCAATTTTTTGTGTCATCCTGTGAAATATTCGAACAGTACCCACCTACCTACCTTACAATTACGGAGGTTTTGGGTCAATGAGCTTGAGCTTAGTCTGTGTAATACCTACGGAGACACTCAGTGGTATCAACACCGACAATTAGTATAATTTTTATATTATTTCCAGGGAATTTCTCACCGTCTCTCTGCTCCCAGCTGAAGAGCTTTTAATTCCTAGAACAGTCTATCGTTTATTCTGTAGATTTTTTTTTATTGTTCTTTTTGTTGCGAGAATTGTACTCTTTTGTGTTTGCTTCATAATTCTTGTTTCCATCCGAATGTTTGTAGTTCCTCTTTCTTTGATTTGTGTAGGGCCTGTCTGTGCTCGAGGTCTTTATTGTTATCCACTGTTGTTTGGCATTCTGTGCCAGTTCTTTATATTTCTCGTGGTGTTGTGTAGATGTATGTATGTATGACTTTTTTATTTCTCGTGCTGTTGTCTATATGTCTTTGTATTTCCTGTGTTGTTTCCTTGTATGCCTTTTTACTACTCGTGCTGTTGTCTATATGTCTTTGTATTTCTTTTGTTGTTTCCTTATACGACTTTATACTATACTTGCTGTTGTCTATATGCCTTTGTATTTCTTTTGTTGTTTCCTTATATACCTTGATACTACTCGTTTTGTTGTCTATAAATATGTCTTTATATTACTCCTTCTGTTGTCTATACATGCCTTTATATTTCTCGTATTGTTGTCTATATAATTTATGTGCATTTATATTTCTCTTCTTGTTGTCTCTATATAGCTACGCCTTTACAACTTTGTGCCCTTTTCTATACACGTCATATATGCCTTCTCGAAATTTATGATATCTGAAAATGTTACATCTAGAAGGATTTATTTCTTTGTACGTTATTAGTATATGTGGTATGTTGTGGTTGCTTGGTTCTCTCTCATGTGCACGTTTCACTTTTTTCTACTGCTTCTGGTTTCTATTGTAATACTGATATGCCTTTCTTCTATACTTTGTAACTAGTTCCTGGTGTATTCCTCTATTTGATCGTGCCTTTCCTTATATTTATTATTAGTATTACCTCAGCTCTATAACTCCATTATTTTGCTTGTTCAAGACAAGATTCTAACAGCTTTCCTGTTGTGTAGCCGCTCTTGACTCTTGAGGAGAAAAGCAGGATGTAAACTTCGGAAATTAATCATTTTTTTTCCTACGGGATAGTCAGATAGATAACTCACTCACAAACTCTCTGATATATGTGTAAAACCAAAGATATATGTTAAATCTATGAAAGTTTCTTCTTCAGTTTGAGAAGTGGTTTTTAATTGAAGTTTTATTACGTCATGTGTTAAAAATATTCTGGTAATTAATAAAGAAGGATTAAAAAGGAGCCGCTTTTAAAGAGTTGGTCATCACTCTGAAGAAGATCACGAACTAACCAATTTTATGCCTCTCATAAAGTTCTCCAAAATCTTTTCGAGGTGTAAACATTTGAAACAGTGGAGAAATTAATTACTTTTTTTTCTGTTTCTTTTTTTATATGTGCTTCCATCTACATATGGTTACTAAGTATCCACATACTGGTTTCGTGTTTAGTCCTTTCAGTATTATCTTTGTATCTGGTTTCGTAGCTTCTCTCCCTGCTCTCCATGGAGGAAAGGGGAATGAGCTGTACAAATGGGCTCGTAGCTTCTCTCCCTGCTCTCCATGGAGGAAAGGGGAATGAGCTGTACAAATGGGCTTCTGTTTTATTTTTATTGTACTTTTTTGATCTATTCTTAACCAACATATACTAAATGTTGTGAGAAATGCATTCATTGGTGCAGGACGTGACTTGTACGGCACTTCATGACAGCTATAATTTTTGTCGTACTGCTCTCTGTACCCTCCAACCTCGAAGCTACAAATATATTAATTATGGACCCCTGCAGAGTCATGTAGTGAGGCTGGGATATGCTACCGAATGTAGTGTAGAGTAGGGTTGTATTAAGTTTCGATAAATCATTCGATCAATATTTTGCAAAATGAAAAATAAATGTAACAAGTACCTATATCGATTTTTTTTTTTCACGTGATCGATGTTCAATTTAGAACGATTCATCAGTCCCTGTAGCCGAAGAATCTATTGTAACGAAAGCTGTAGGTCCTATCTTGAGAAGCTCACCAGCTCTTTTAGGACGTCAGTAACAATTCAGCCACAACTACTACACTCATATACCACACGTGCGATCTAATTGGCTCCAAACGATGACGTAAGTCATCCGGAAAGGTTGTAAGTAGAGGCACAATGTTATGAACACGGATGGTGAAAAAACTGGTGATATAAGTAGGTGCACGATAGTCGGACGTAAGTCCGAAGCGATGTAAGTCGGGATTAAGTTGAAACGGACGTAAGTGCGAAGCGTCGTAAGTCGAGGTATGGTGTAAGTTCAAGTGGACGTAAGTACGAAGTGTGCTAAGTCGGGGTATGGTGTCAATCCAAACAGATGTAAGTGCAAAACGTCGTAAGTCATGCTGCGCGTGAGTTTTTTCAACACTTTATCTGAACTGATTGACTAGTAGAACAAGGTTGAGTTAACATTAAGAAAACACTTAAAATGTTCTTCTTTTCCACGTTTTATTCAACCAAGTTTGGTTAAATCAATGTTTTTGCTTAAATAATGTTTTTTTGCAAAAATAAAGACAGTTTTGCCAACGTCATATCAACTTTACGTTACTGGGGAATTATAGTTCATACAGCAAAATGGTTGAACGTCGAATACACCTACAGTCCGACTTAACGACGTTTCACACTTATGTTTATTTGGCTTGGGTGTTACTGGGTTTTCAATTTTATGATTTTTTACGGTATGAAAATTATTTCGATTTCAATTGACTTTCAGTTTCAACGACATTTGATTTCAATATATTTCGATAAGAATGATATTCGATACATCGATTAATCTTCGATTCGCCACTGATACCTAAATCAAAAAATAGCACATCCCACTCAGTAGTAGAGTGGCATTCCACATGACCATTCTGAATAAGGGTTTTCTGCTCGTTTCATCATCCAAATAGTGATGAGGTATTGATAATCCTGTTATTATGTCCCTAATCATTGTCTTCTGGCCCTCTTTCTTTCTTCCTTACTTAGTCGGTCCTCTTCTACGGTTCTACCGTTGGGTGTAGAGGGTTTACATAGAGCTAGCTCCTGGCCCTCTTTCACAGGAGAAAATTATCGTCATCCTCCATGGAACGGAAATAATCGTCCAAGTGTTCGTTGACACCCCTTCTGTATGCAGATTCTCCTTCTAAGGTTGTAATCCTGTATTCATGCTATGATTCAGAGAAAAGTCACTCAAGAATGGTCTTATTATATTCAGGGGTTCAACCAAGGTGACCACGATTCATTGGTTTATTTGTGATTAACGTCCTAAACTAGCTGGTTGAGTGATTCAATTGCTGTTAACGTTCTAAGCGAGATGAAAAACTTCTAAGTATGGACCCCTATAGGTTTTGGTAAAGTGGGCTCCGTACGATAGTGCTCAATGAACCCTGAAGGGGCTAGACACGCTGATGAGCTTCTAAGGACAGAACCTACAGTTCTTCATGCTGAACCGATCCGTTCAGTGAATCTCCAAGCTACTAAATGAGCTGATGAACTTCTAAGGGTGAAACCGTACAACTTTTTACTAAAGTGGGTTCAGAACCATTCAGTTCAATGGATCCACCAAGAGACGAAACGAACTGGTGAGCTTCTAAAGATACAATCTTTTTTTGTAAAGTAGGTTCCGAACCACTCCTTTTGAATGGAGCACCACGGAAGTTGAACCCGTGACCCCGCGCAGAGAAAGCTAGCGTGTTAATCTCCCGTTCAACTGGGGACTCTCCTCGTGACTAAATTGTGAGTCCTTTGCCCCACCACCGTACACAGATGAAATACAATCCATCTATTCTCACTCGTACACATACAGAGTATGTATGCCTTGTACACATACAGAGTATGTATGCTTAATTTTTCGTTACTATTTTTTTAAAATCCAGTAACTGAAGCAAATGCCCTGTATTAGTATAACAAAATGTAAATACAAGAACATATCATCTGCTCGATGTAGGATCGCAAAACTTGCAAAAGTATTTATAGAACCGTTCTAAAAAAGAATTTAAATCTCACACAGCATGAAGAAGAGATAGTGTCAACATTTTATTACCTACGGAAAATGACTCTACCAAATACGTAGTGTTTGCAGAGTACTTACAGAGTCTTGGAAGATGTAACATTGTTCAGACAAGATTCACTTCCTTATGTACTGTACCTGAAGTCCTTACATCATGTATGTTCGTGTATGCCAGATACAGCGCAGGGATATCTCAGCAATATGTGTGTTAAATAAACCTTTTGAAGTATTGTTTGTAGTTTCACTGTCAATACTGGTATTCCATCGACCATGAGCACTCGAATTTACTATTGGTATGCCAAATATTGAGACTTGATTGTTTGTATTTTAACCTTTTTTTTTTTCTGCTATCAACGGTGGAAGACAATGAGCTTGGTGGTTTATGTGATGAAAAATGTTCTACCACGCAAAAGAACGTGACGGATAGGAAGAAGAAGTTTGTGTGGGGGGCTGTAAAGTCAAAATTCGGAGGGTGAAAGTGGAGGAGTTTTCGGTATTTGACCTAGAGAGTTCAAACTTTCAGGAATGATTCATGATTTATTTTCGGTTTTGTTCATTGTTGAAATCGCATGATCAATATGCTGTGTATTAAACCTGTAACAATGAAACTTTTTCAACGATGAACAAAAATGAAAATTAATAATCGGCACGGATAGAACTCTTGAAATGGTTATGAACTTTCTTTCCTGAAAGTTTGAAACTCTCTGGACTTGAATTTGTAGGAACATCATTACAATTTCGTATGACGAAAAAGATACATTAGAGATATATGAAGGTAGTGTTGCCGTCTATCGTTAGAGAATAACCCTAAAGAAGCTGGGATAGTACATTGGTTCATTATCGAAATCTTTTGTGTTATCTAGCAGCTGCAGTATGAATGAGTTTGTAAATTAAGATTTACTGTACGTAAGCAAAGCATGTCAAAAGTAAAAGAGATTCAGAGATATTCTTATCTTTGAAGTACACTTTATTGAGTTGTTCCGCGGAACACATTTTCTTCACTACTCCTCCATACTGCTACGTCATTGTTCGTCAATTTCTTTTTTAAGTACATAGAGTGAAGAATATCACAATAGCACAATTTAGAACTTCTTTTTTTTCACTAAAGAGGGGCATCAGTGACAACCAATAGAAGCTGAAGAGTATATGACAAGGTTATATGCAAAAGAGAGTGAAAATAAAAAGTAGGTGCGCCTTGAAAAGAGTCTTAAACGAGTGTGTCAACAGAGCACCAACATGTTTACGAAAAGAAATGATGTAGTTGTTCGAACAAGGAATGAGAATCTAATGTTGCTATTATGTATCCTAAATAGTGTTATGACTGAATTTATGAACTATGAAACTGCTTACTATGAAAGAATTTCTCCTTGTGTAGTAATAGGGTAAGTATTTAGAAGAAAATTGCAGTAGTTCCACTTATATCTTGAGTAAACAGGATGAGATATCGTTTCACACTCAAAAAGTTGAATGTATAAGTGCAACATGCGCTCTAACCGTCGAAATATGCACTCAAATTTTAATAGTACTTTAAATATGTTTATTTCATGTATTATTACACTTTGCATGTTTACATTGTAGTTTATTTGATACAAAAATAGAATATTAATAAGTGTAGTAATTATAGAAGAATGATAAAATATACACTATCTTTCGTATTGCGAAAACACTCTCTCAATATAACAAGAAGCAGCAGGAGGTGTTTCCATGTTGTTGTTTTTTCTGGATCGGAGAAAAGCATTTGACCCGGTTGAACGTATTTTCCTTTCTTGATAAGTTGTACTATTATGAAGTCAGGAGAATAGTTTCTTGGTTTTAAGTCCTACTTACGCAGTTGAAAACAATTTATAGAAATTGGTAGGCATAGCATAAAATCAGATGAAAGTATAATTAGCACAGGAGTTCCTCAAGGTTCCATGTTAGGTCCAATACATTTTCTTCTTTATATAAATGATCTTGTAATGGGAATTTGTACGCGAGAACATTTTAATTTCCTCAGTACTACTGCTCTTTCTGATTGTTAAATCTAGTTCGACCCTTTCCTTCTAACATACGACTCATCCCTTGTCTCCAGCTTTGTAAGCGCGTCAGAAATGAAGTTCAAATGAATAACATCATCTCATTTCTAACAATATTTCCACCCCCGCTGTCTGCTTCTTCGATACAAACTTTGTTGTTTGAATTTAACTACTCAGTAACAACACTTGGAATTTAACAACGTGGATATTGTTTTCAGGGTTAGACTGAAATACAAATGACTACATTTGTAACACTTGGCAGGTAATCTGTCATGTTGGCTTGGATTTTTTATCCTTCTCTTTATAAATAAAATAGAATTCTGTTCTACAGGAGCAGAGTGAGTTTGTGTGCATCTGCTACGTCCGTTAGTAACGTAAATATAATGTTTGTTGTTGTTGTTTTCGTTTGACAAACTGCACACACTATGTTGCCCGAGTTTACTCGTTTTAAAATCTTTTGCAGATCCGTTACAAAACCGTTCCAAGTTGCGAAAAGGAACAGGAATAAGCTATGAGAGAAAAGGATGAAAGAATAGTGAAAAAAGAGAAAGGAGAGGAGACACGTTTTAAAAGAAAAACCCTCATTACGTCACATGATCATCATCACCATAAGTATTCTTTTGACGCGTCATTAACGTGACCTCAAACAGTAATTAAGGTCACTTTCCGGGCAATTGCGATATCGACTTAAAAAAAAAGCTCTTTCTTTTTGCCTTCTTATTCGCCTGTCGTCGCTAAAATCCGCCCCTTTTTTCTCCTTTTTCATTCTCTTACGATCTTCCAGACACAGTTTTCTTACCGTTTAAGTTACTTGGTTGTGAGTAATGGAAATTCATAGCCTTTTATGAATAGGTCGTTGTTGGTGCCATCTAGACGTCAATGAAAGAGTTCAAGACAGTCTTAGAAAATGTGGACAATAGACCTTAGACTTCGGTAATGTGGACATTTTTTTTTAATACAGTCTGAGTGGAATTGAATTATTACCTTATTGTCTTTCTTTTTTCAAATCATTATTCCGTTTGTTAAAAAATGACAATAATTTCCTAGAATTGGGAGGCTATACTTGAATAAGTTTAAAACGAAACATTGAACTAAATATGAATACTTTGGCGGAAATTTATTACTAGTGCCGTAAAAATCTGACTCTGCGCGGGGGTGGTTTTTACGCCCCTGGGCATTTACCTTGATAGATGTGGAAGGAAAACTTTGTGGATAGAATTCATTTTAAAAGAGCATGGACGTAGATCGATTTAAGTTTTGTTTATGGGTTTTCTATATGTCTCTGGCCCAGTTGCACAACGAGCAGTGATTTCGCCAGACCCCCCCCCCCCCCGTGTGAGGGGTGTCAACCCCAAATTCTCGAGAGCACCTCCAACTGATTTTTTTTACAATCATAAATTTATAGAGAACGTCCAAAACTACAGTTATACCCTCCCAACTTTGACTTTACATCCCCGAAACTGAAAATCGTGGCGGAAACCCTGACAACGAGTCAGTAATTATACTAATAAGCAAACGTACTGTTGGAACAGAAAAACTTACATTTTTTTTTCTTTCGTCATGGTTAGAATGTCAAAATATGAGCTCATGCAAATTTTGGTAACTCGAGCGCGATTGCTTTGGAAGATATTGACGATATAAAAGTCAGATAAATCTCGAGGACTTACCTACAACTTTATTGATATGAAGGTTAAAAATCAATAGAAACGCTACAAAACTCTATATTACGCTTTTGCAGTTTTTCGCTTTACATGCCCCTCCCCCTACTCAAACTGAAAATTCTAGCAAAGTTCCTGAAACAGGGAACCAAGAACCAAAATATATGCGAAACAGGATACGAAATGCTCATTTTAAATTTGCTGTAAATTATTTTGAAATGACCTTATGACATTTTTTAAATTGTAAGTAACGAAAAGCTCCTTGAAATTTATTTTTTGTTAAATTGTAGCCACACAGTCCCATTATTTAAGGAACCTTTCTATTATAGCAACACAGTTCTGTGTATATCGACACTCTGTAATAAAGTCCAAGCATTCCACTTAAAGAATCACTACACTACCCTGTACTAGTCAACTCATGGAGAGCTTGCACCGTTCTTTGCGCAAGACGTGTGGGCGGGCATTCTTATGCAACATGAGGACACCATGTCTGTTAATGATTGCTGGATGCTTGAAGACAAGTTTGCGGTACATTTTATGGAGTTCAGCCATAACTCTATGAGTTCAGCACTGTAACAATCTGCAGTAATAGTTTCATATCGTCTGAGAAAACCATGATGGATCATTCTCACCATAGACCACCATACCAGCATATATAGGAAAAAAAAAACAACAACAACGAACTGAATACAAAATACGTATAAGGGGACTTGGCGGTAACTTGTGGTGCAGGATCTGCGGGATATATTCCTTAGTGTTCATCCGCGTTCTTCCGCGAGTTACTGAAAAAACAATATAAGAACTCCCTGTGATCTCCTGTGAATGACAGTGAAATACTAGAACACACACGTAATTAATACACTAATTAACTATTAATACATAATAATAATAAACGAGAATATATAAACAAGAATAGTGATTAATAAGTGAGAAAGAGCTGCTGGAAATCCACAGCATCGATCGCCTTGCTTGGAATCGAAAGCGAGATACGTTCGTAATTGTATATGTACATTGTGTGCGTGGTGGTGGGAACAATGTTTAGTGAATTAGCGTAATAGCAATATCGAAAAGCGAGTACAAACAAATTGGATCTTAAAGCTGTTATTGCGGAAACCGGAATCAACAGTTTAACCCGTGAGTGAGTGAGTGAAGTGTGAATCTATCAAGGAAGAAGAAAGGCCTAGGACGTATACACAAACGTTGTAGGTGACCATCCATATGTATATGGACCAATCCTCATTTTCAGCTATCCTCTAATTCCAGTGTATGAGCAAGCAGCAAGAATGAGGGGAAAGAAGAAGAATGCAGAGAGAAAACCCTGTGATGAGATGAGAAGCAACCCAGGAAGAAGACCACAGACCTGAGGAAAATTAATCTTTTGATTTTTTTAATCTCATTGCAAGGGAAGAGAAGTCAATTCAAGTCTGTGTATGTGTTGTCCTGTTCTGTCCTGTATTGTAATAAAATTAGGATATAAACGATAGGGATTTCCCCCCCATGCAAACCTTCCAAAACTTAGGATCCAAGGCCAGGAGAACATTCTCACAGGAACTTCTTGGAGTGCCGGAACTCCGGCAATCCAAGAATCTTCAGGGACACGCCTGCTCGAAGGCGAGAAGAACAAACATGTTCGTGCTGCACGCCCTTGGAAGTGCACAACTTGTCTTTGTGCAAAGGATGCATAGAGGCAGGGGTTTTAAGGGGGCCCCCAAATGTAGTTCAGCCATAACTCTATGATAAACTTTGGTAAACTTTATTTTTATATGGGTCAGTCTAATAACTTTGGACTTTGTTCCATCACGATTCGCCTTTAGCTGTTAAAATCCACACCCATCCCCCTACCGGGACTCGAACCCGGGACATTCGAGGCGATGGCCTACCGCCGCAGACCGCTCGACCACCCGGCCGGCCCATAACTCTATGAGTTCCACACTGTAACGATTGTTCATCTCACCTGAGAGAGACATTGTGAATCACGCCCATAGACCACTAT
Source organism: Lepisma saccharinum (assembly GCA_022664845.1). Lineage (NCBI taxonomy): Eukaryota > Metazoa > Arthropoda > Insecta > Zygentoma > Lepismatidae > Lepisma > Lepisma saccharinum. Next base: position 66,692 of record JAGDQP010006068.1, read on the forward strand.
ACCAACAATAACACCTTCCGTGGGTGGAAAGGTGGTTTAGGACACCGTCCTGGACTTTGATCACGATCCAACCATTGTCCTGACCATTTACGGTTGTCGTAGCAGATCCATTTTTTTTTTCATCTGAAGTGTTAATCCGATGCAGGAAACCTTCCTGTTTATTCCTTACACTCAGAGAACTGCACACATTCAGACGACGATTCTTGTCCGGTGTCAGCTCATGTGGTACCAATGAGTCCAACTTTTTCACCTTATCGATCGTACGGAGCCGCCGACTGACAGTGGTATGGTGTATGCCTCTCGTCTACTGTGGCACGAACACTTTTCCGAGGGTCTGCTCCCACGGTGTTCCTGAGCAGGTCATCCGAACATGATGTTGGTTGGCGTCTACGGGGCTCCTTTTACAATGTTGTGTCAATGGAACGAAATTTGACAAACCAACGGCGAATGGTGCGTTCCTTTGCCATTTTTGTCCCATATGCACTGTTACTTTTTTTTTTTTTTTTTTTTACGGCTTTTTGGGTTTATGAAGAAAAATCACTCGCAATTGTGAGTTCTCCATGCTGGACGTGTACAGAGTTTGTGACGTTAAACGTGTGGCCTCAGTCGATCCCTGTGTTGTGTTATAGAGGTGCGTTTCCCACCAGCGATCATATCATTCGCACCAACCTAATATTTTCCGAAATTATTTAGCGGAGGAAATTGAATAACAAATTTCCTGTCGGGACGGGAACATTTTTATTTTTGAAAATCGACAAAGTTTCGGGAAGGAAAAATTAACGGGACTTCAGATAATTAAGGCGTTCCCGACTGTCAAAACTTCTCGATGTCTCAGGAATTCCCGACTGACCAGATTTCCCTATGTCTCAGGAACTTAATGAGGTCTCGACAGTCGGGAATTAATTCCCCTAGTTCTCCTCACAAAATTTCAAGTAGCCCCAATCCCTAAATTTAATGTGCTACACATTATGTATGTTAGCAGTAGATATAAGGTTTTTGTGGAATAATAATTTGAGAAACCAACTGTTTACAAGAAGTATGCGATGTTGGGAAGTCCTGTAATCTAGTTGCCCTAGAGATAAGACAGACTGAAACAGGAAGGACGATTGTACGCCGGATTAAAATTATATCGTGGTTCGAATTCCGTCTTCTTAATAGCAAGGTCACTACAAGGTCCATCTTTACGAGCTGAGATCATCACACAACTCGGTTAATCAACTGCTTAAAAATAAGAGAAAATAAAATTAAAATCGTTTCTGCGACAGGAACAAATCGCTGAGTGAGATCCATGATTTACTAAAAAACTGGTGTTCAATAGTTTACAAGAGAAACTACTTTATTCATTCAATAGCATTAGGCTCTGTTCTTTCAATGAGAAACTTTCTGCGTCAGCAAATTATTCAAGAATTTCAAGGTAACTCTATTTTTCAGTATTCACCTGGTCGTGGTGGCAATACTTCTATTGGGATCCATTTTTCACCACGGCAGTAATACACGAATTTGTAGCTTGATGCAGTATCGATAGAACTTTTAAGAACCGCTTCGGTGTTGTTCAAGTATAAGAACTAGCCAGTAAAATACAAATGTAAATAGATTTTGTTCACACGTAGCTTTGTACCCGACTACTTCAACTGGGAGGTTGTTTCTGTAATTATCGATACTTATTACGGCCGTTTTTCTGCCTTCTACATTTTGTAAAGGGAAATGTTTCAAAGGCCATTATTAGAGTTCCATCTAGTGGACAAATTTGTGTGTTTGTGCTAAATACTTGTTTTGTTATTGTTTAGAGTAGTTTTTTTTTTTTTTTCGTAAAGGACCAACTCATAAAATAATAACTAACTACACGAAAAAGAGGATATGAGAAGAAAAAAGGATCAGAATCTTCTGACGTCTTCTTGGGTCTTTGTAGTAGCTTCATTTTAAATTGCTATTCTTGGTCACTGGTTATTGTAACCAGAGCTGTAATCGAAAACATCCGCCCTTTCCGAATTCAATGATCTTCCATTCCGTTCCGTTCCGTTATGCTCTGTCCCCGTTCACTTCACTGCCGTTTTTTATGCACACTTATCCAAATGAAATAAGTGTTTAAAATTTTAACCACAGATGTCACCCAAGTCTGGAAACAGCTGAAAACCCTCCGCGCGTAATGTGAGTGAGTATTGGGCAATGCGAAGTCAAGGTAGTTTGATGCGAAGTGAATAAGGCAAAAAGCAACATGGCTGAAGATAGATGTAGGCATAGAATTCCCATACTTGTAGGCATTCGGCATATATTAAATAACAACAGACGAAGGTTGATAGCCATTCGAAGAATGATCACAATTCTGCAGATTATTCTGGAAGTTTTTGCAAGATAAGTGCGTCTCATGAACTATGAATCACTAAATAATGTTATACCAGGATCTATGAATAACCACCTGAAGTCGTGAGCCTTGACAGAGTTACGCATTTGAACTTCTAAAAACACTTCAAATAATTATAAGAGCTCTTAATCTTAGTAGTCTTAAATAAACTACTCATATGTTACCCTCTCATCTATTAATATCTACAAGGAATCCAATTGGGGAAATCCAACCAACAATATTTTCACATTGCGAAGTTAAAATTAGTCAATGATCATGAAGATATATCACGCAAAACATGGTACAATATCAATAACATAATGTGAAATCAAATCTTAAAACTATTAAAATACTTACCTTTAAATATTTCGGCACCGTCGTTCATTTTAAACTTGCAACACGTGATCAATTCTACACATTTGTCCCAACTCCCAAGTGAAGAAGGAATTGTGGTATGCTCTTTTCTTCTTTTCAACATGGCAGCAGCGCGCAACCGAACGACGGGCCAAGTGAACATCTCTGGTCCTTCGTTGCTCCGTTCACTTCAATGCGCAATGCTCCGTCAAAGGGGGAATTCGGATGACCATCGACGGTGCATCCGACGGAGCAAGGGTACGTAACGGAGCATAAAGTGCCAATTCGGAAAGGGGGTAAAGTATACCCGCTGATTAACCGCATATTTGTGTATACCTTTTGCAAAGATGCGTATACCATCTACTTTCTTGTCAATGACTCCAGTTAAATGATTGATTACTGTCCAATGCTTTTGGTTCCTCTTGATAAGGAAGAAAGTTGAGAAGGGGAAGATGGTATAACTAAAGATGGCGGAGAGTATTTAACATGTGTCAGAGAAGGAGTACTTGATCCAATTTGCTTTGTATTCATGTCCAGTTCTATCTAAAGAAAATAAAGGCAATTTTGTGTTCGAGCGTAATAGTAGTTTACGAAAGCATTCCTGTTATATAAAGGGTTATAAATATGTATACAGTATTACCGCTATGGGCCACTAAAATTAGTACAGTACACATCGGACCGCGGAGAACTTTGCATTTTTAACCAATTTTAAACAATTCCCGGCGAGATACATGGCGAATGTACCCAGTGCTGGATCTAGAAATTTTCCTATGGGAGCAAAGTTAAATTTTGCCGCCCTTTCCACCGCTCCATCGTTTTTTAGCCAAACAACACGACCGGCCGACGTGACGGCCACAATATTGTCTCGCATCACGTAGTGTGCTTTTGTTAACATCTCTGGTGGAGCCTGTCGTGGCATCGCTATTACTAACTACAGCAAGGCAGTAGTAGACCTGCCTATCTGACTTGGATCGTGGTTTTGAATGTCTTAACGCGCCGGTATTGAAATTTTGAACACGTTTATGTCAGTTTCAATGTAATATGCAATTTTACTTCCTTTTTTAAGGAAGTTTTATTTTTAGCTGTTTGCCGCCCCTAAACATGTCGCCCGGGGCGCGTGCCCCATTTTGATCCCCCTTAGATTCGACACTGACTGTTCCTTGTAAGAAGAAGAATGTGGACCAATAAAGAAAAAAATGAGGAAAAAAATCTTGTGTATAGTGTTGAAAGGAATCGAAATGTGAATTCTACGAAATAACATTGAAAGAATTCGGAATGTGAACACGCAGAAGAATAGAAACTCCCTAGCAGAGTAACACTAACTCAAACTTATAGCAAGCTTAAATCAAGCTTGAATTGCGCTTACGAGTTGGTACCAGATAAGCTTACTACAAGTTTGACACAAAAGCTTGAAACAAAATTCCATTACAGACTTAAACAAAAATGCAAGGTCTTAGAAGATTTCCCCATCATCATGTGTAGTTAGCTGAAACGGAAATAGATATTAATATTCAAAATAATAAAAAAAATGTAAATAATCTCTAATTATAGTAAAACAGAAGTGTGGCTGAATTCATTCATTATATTGCGAAAATAGAAAGCAATAAATACTATATGTTATCCTCTTTGTTTCTCCTCTACAAATATTTTCGTGTTCTGGGATGATCCTTATGGATCGCTATTAATACAGGAAGTACTAATCACAATTTTCTCAGCTATTTTTAATTATCTACAAAACAATATTAACATTAGAAACCTTCGCTTCAAACAGGAAGAAAACGGCGCGCAACACAGTAGCGATACTAGCCGTCAAATGTATAAACACAACTGTCGACGTCCAGACGTCCAACTTCAATTAGTTGCAATTATCAAGTCAACTTAGTCAAGTCAATTTCAAACTTAAATCAAACTTGTTATATTAGTCGTAACTACACAAGCGGAAATCGTGTAAAAATCAAGCTCTTTGTAAGCTTGCATGAAAATGAAAGTGTTTAGGACACTGCGCAAGGATTGCATGCTGAGAGGTGGAATAGAAGGCATAATCGAAGGGAAAAGAGAAAGCTAAAACAATAGGAAAGCAAGATGAAGATGCAAGGAGAGAACTTATTGTGTCATAAAGGATCTGTCGCTAGGTTGCATGGCGCTCGCACAATATTTTTCTCACCTTATTAAGGGATGGTTGCATCCTATTTCCAATGTCCGAAAGCAACAAGGCAAATTTCCGTATTATATACATTATTAATATATGCACGTTAGTAACGGATAATTATTAGTGAACCACCGAGAACGGGTTTTAGCAAATATAATATTATACTAAATTTGAAAACAGCTCTTAGAAATTAAGAGTGCATGTTAGTATTTGACAAATGCTCTCTTGAACTCAACTTGTAAGAAACCTTCTTCCAGATTTATTTTTTGGCTTTCGCGTAGATTAATAAATTCCTATCCACAGCATTTGTTGGTCATTCTTGACGTACAATCTAAATTCAGAAAGAAACTTTCAAAACGAGTTTTAAATTTGTTTGTTAAATAAACAATTAAATAATGACACACACAATTTGGAAATAAAGTGCCATCTGTTAGTTATACGAGTAAATGAACACGCATAAGATTTTTCAAAATGCCACAAAACCAAAATAATGTTTTCAAGTAAATGAAGCTTCTAATGTTGAATTCTATGTTGGCCACCCGCATACGTTTTCACAATGTGACCCTAATCCAAGCTTTCTGTCAGATCTCCCCCCGCCCCAATGGGGGGGGGGGGTCACCCTTATAAATCATCGAGCACACACTCCAAATTTGAAATTTTAACTGTTAAAAAAGTCGATATAGAAACCTTACAAATCTCCACTAACACCCCTCTCACTTTGGCTTTACACCCCTACCCACCCCCCAGAATGAAAATCCTGGCAGAAGGATTTTCGTGACCTGTAGCCAATTTTCCAATATGGAAGAAATAAGGAGGCATTTGAGATTGGAAACACTGGCTTCGCACTCTCGATACATGAAACTATTCTCAGCTTTTCCTAAAAGTGGAATCAACCGCAAGAAAGATTTGGGATAAAAGAGGATGTGAGACTCACATCATCAGAAATCTATTTTTAAATCTTTCTCTTCATTTTGACGGAAATACACACAAGAAAACAGCAAAACAAAAATGATAAGGAACAAAACATTTGTGACGTAATAGTCTGAGTAAGTCAACAGTATATGATATATTAAACGGAGCCAACTATGATTATATTAAACGGAAAATAATGCTTTAATCATCGGCTTCTTCTTCTTCCTCCTCCTTCTCCTCTTCTTCCGCCGCCGCCTTTTCATCCTGTTGTACTGTCTATAAATGCATAAAATGAGATACTTGCATGGCACAGTATCTGTAAGATAAGAGATAATTTACTCTTTATGAGATCACGAGAATAAATTAATTCTCTTTAGAAACCATGCCCCCCACTACCACACACACACACACAAGAATAGTTCTGGTGCTACAAATTAGTCATCTGACTCTTTTGTAATGATATTATCTCTGATTTCCGGCACTTCAGAACTTGTATTACGTATATGCTGTAAATACCAAGGTAAGGAGTGGCACTTCCTGTCGTTTCTGATACATGCAGATGATGATGACCTGTAGGTGTCCTTAGACAAGGTGAAACGATAGTGGTTTTCCATTGCCTTTCATGTTCTAAGGACGGGACAGTCTAACTATTGCTCCAAACCACTTCTGTCCACACGAGGAATCGAACTCGGGGCCCCCCTTGATTACAAAGCAACAAGCGTTACCACTCTCCCACAGGGGACATTATATTGCATAGAGCAGTGGTTTTCAACCGCCAGTCCGCGGACCAGTACCGGTCCTCGGCCAATCAATATATTCAGTTTTTTAACACTCATATGTAGATTTCGACAGTCCAAAATTAAGATTAAAATTTAAATTTCCTTTGCAAAACAACTAGAATCTGAAAATGTGCTGGCATCCTTTGAACGTCAAATAAACCTGTAACCTAGTAGTATCTTGTCGGGCCGTGAAAGATTTTCCTATAGTTTGCCGGTCCGTGAGTATAAAAAGGTTGAAAAACACATGTAAAATAATGTACGTTACTACACTAACTCACTCACCCTGACGGAATTCGCAAGTACATAGCCGCAGTCACAAACGTTCGTCATTGGGTTCTATCAGTAGTATCACAACAGCCAGTTACACCGGAATGCCGCAGGCCATGTTGGTACTCTGCTTTGCTACTCCATGATCATTAATTATTCTGTTTTTTTTTCACAAATTCACTCCGTGGATTGACAGGTCACTAAATAAAAACTAAAATTCAATTTAACCCTTGACCTTTGTTTCTTGCCCCTTTCCCTGGCTTGGAACAGAGAATCGTACTCCCCCTGAAGGCTTTTTGCCTTTTCTGTTGATGATGAAAACATAAAAAAATTAGGAAAATTTTTTTTTAATTTGTAACCCGAACCACAAGAAGATATAATGAACTCATCGCCTAGGGCTCAACGCCAATTTAGTTGAAGAAAAGAAGCAGAAAGGGTAAAGATGATTTTTTTAAACGAAATAAGAAATAAAATTATTATATTTGATCATTGATATCAAGGCAAGAAACTTGAAGTACTCGTCAATATTACGAAGATTTAGGTACCTCTTATTAGTTTTTTGTTAGTACAGGGAAACGGAGTATATATGAAAATTAATATAACATTATATGAATAATAATAATTGATGAATAAAAGTGCATACTACAATGGCATTAACAAACAAAATTATTTGATTAAACGACATTCTAGGACTGAAGCTCATGCGCATGAGAAACGAATGAAAGGAAAATGCGCAAGAAAATTGCGTGCAGTAATCCAATGAGTTTGTATTTATGGTGAACATACATGATTGGTTGAAGGGTTATATTGTGATAGCGATTGAAGTGGAAGGAAGTCAGTTTGTGAGAAGATAGCCATGGCATCATTTGCAGAGATTGACGAGAGTGCCTTAGTTACAGCGGCAGCAGAAGTCGAGGCCTCTGTGAAACCTACTATTTCATCGTGTAAGTGTACTTCCCGATGGATCGACGAAACATGCATTTGGC
>JAGDQP010006069.1:0-56742 GCA_022664845.1 Lepisma saccharinum
TATTTTTATACCTTTCCATTAATCTTGAGTTATAATTTGTATGCAAGCAATAAGTTGTCTCGTTTTATTTAATGGATATCTAGCAATCATTATGTACGACCATGTGTCCTGATATGTGAATGCCGCTGTATTGGGATGATCCAAAAATCATCTTAGGAAGGGGGTGATGTAACAATCAGCGCCATTCCCAATTATTTTTCAAACTTTAATTTTGATATGCAAACTATTGTAATTTAATATGTTTCCAGCATGCAAAGTTTAATAAAGAAAATACGTTTTGCAATCCTTTTTTTTTACTTTCTGCTCACACACTCCGAAACAAGAGAAAGCGGTCGAACCCCCTTTTCTTTTTCGAGGAATAAAAAGGGAAGACATCTGACAAAGTGGAAACCAGTCTTTTTTTGTACCAATAATTGAGGAACCGACCACACATGGAGGAGGCAAGAAGAATGAATAACCGTTCGGGTAAATCGAACAAAAGGTGATAGTGCATTAGCACCATCGTATTCTGTTGTTGAGGAAATGCACTTCATTATTGCCAAAGATATATTCGCTGCGATAGCGAATATTGAAACCTTAGTGTCTCACTTTCAGCGCCCAAATGTCTAAGCATGTTTGAGGATATCGCCAGGCTTATCACGCTTTACAAATTCATGTCTCTTTGCAAGATCCAAAAGAGGCACGTACCAGCAATTTCAGGTGCTAATGGATTTCAACGGAAGACACTGAAAGAAGATAAAGGGAACACACCACGACAGACGCAAATTGAGTGGAGGACAAATCAATTTCGATTTTTTTAAATTTTTGAAATAGAAGGAGGGAGCAAGATTGAGGACAGCCAGGGAGAACGAGGGACCCAGAAAGAAAAGAATTCAGAACCTTTGGAATTGAATAACAGCGAACATCTCGTAACATCTCTCAAAGCTACCTGTGCGATACAAAGTAACTTTGATTTTTTTTTGCTTTGCGAATATCTCGTTCTCCATAATGTGTGAGTAAATCTTCGTGTGTGCTACCTCTTCTATTGTGAAAGCTCTGCGTGTGTGTGTGTTCCGAGATCAGCTTCTATGGGCACAATGATTCAAGCGTTGAAACACAGTGCTGTTCCTTTGAAAGTGACGGTGTCAAGACTGGAACCAAGGACGTCGGTGTCAATGCGTTGTGCGTACCGTCGATGTGGAGATTCTTGGCGACACCGGTCGCGGCATCAAGGAGCCTGGACGAATGAAGGTAGATACCTGCAAACAGGGGTATATCCGAAAATCTCCAAGCAACAAAAAGGTAGGACAAAATTTCCTTATTTGTGTTACCCTCGTCGACGCAAGAGACTAAGAGCATAGTATTGCGGTTTGGATGGACGAAGTCAATTGCGGTCTATCAAGAGGGAAGCACTCTCTACTTTTGATGTACGGCTTATTACACGTCCCGCCGTTCTGCGTAGTGACTGTCAGAACTGTCGACTATCAATGCAAACTTTTTTTTTCCTTTTTTGGTAGTATCATGCCGACTAAAAATCTGCGACAGTTCATTGGTGAGACTGATGCCAGAACATTGGACTAGCCAGCTTAAGAATTTATCTTACAATTTTCTATACTGTCTGAACTAGTCTCCATCATAGGGGGGCACTAATAAAACACGAACTGTCTCAAGCAACTTGAGTGGGTTAGGACCGGCAATATTTTGACTATTTTATTTTTTTATACTGAGGGCATCCAAAAATTTAGCAGAGACCCATAAATAAACTAAAATCAACTTGCCAACCTATAACAGATAGTCACCTTGTTTCCTCACAACCTTTCTTTTTGTTTAAAAAAAAAAAATATGTGTCAGTGTTAATGTAACAAACAGGAGAGATTCCGAGGTCATCAAGTCATGAGAAAAATAGGATACAACAGTTCAGATTATTCAATTTTTATTTTTTTGGTTATTTTGATGTATACAAGCAAGTGCATAACTAAGTGTATTTGAACCGAACAACAAACGCACTTCGGAATCTATGCAAGTGAATTCGCCTAATGCAATTATTATATTTCATGATTGTAACATAATGTAGCTATAGTAAAATTGCGCAAGTAACTTTTGATATACTATGTGTTAGTGAGTTTTGTGAATCGTCTATGGTTCAGAGACGCCATGCAAAATCGTCAGGCGTTCCTTCTTTCTTATTTTTTTTTCTTTGCGGTTCATCGCACCGCATCATGTGTGTCATAGTGGCTGCCTTAAGAAAAGGCAATGCCCATGGCAATTCTTTGCTTGCATATGCGGCTTGAGATCTCAAACCACAGTAACGTTTTGCGAATTCTGAGGTAATAAATAAATAATAAAAAAAAAAAGCTATAAGAATGGCCATCCAAACCCCGGGTAGTAGTATTTAAGGTAGAAATTAGTATCTAGTGTATAGATTTTTATTGTAATTTTTGTTAAGGAATTAACATGTATGTGTGAAATGTTTCCAAGAAAGTAACGCCTCGTAATTCTATCTCTTCCGCCTTTCCGTCCTTGTTGCAAATTCTTTTTTTTAAAAGCATCTCATTCTTCTATCCCTCTACTTCTTTCGAGGCAATCCTAGTGGCAGTGCATACTCCAAATTTTTGTGTTTGATAATGTAGCCAGAGAGCAAGGTATATATATATATATATATATATATTTGGTAATCCCCGAGCAAAAATCTTAAATTGTAAAGCCATTAGGCAAACGAATAGCAAGCACATCTGTCTCATCCCCGACTTTAAATTGGTACCATGCGAAGTGCTTCAGAACGGAAATTTGTGTAATCTAGTATTTCAAGCTAAGTTGTTATGTCAAAATTGCCCAGTTTAGAGAAAAGCCTAGTTTGTCATGTAAACCCGTGTCATAAAAGTATTGTGTTTTATTTAAATCTGTACAAAGAAACAGGAAAAAGCTGAACACTGTATGTTTACATAGAGAATTCATCAGCGGCTTTAAATAATAATCAACAAAAAGATAGGCTTAATTGAAAAGCTAAATCAAAGAAAACTCAATTGTTGTGCAAAAGAATATAACTTTGTCCGTCTGTTCTTGAATAATGTAAAAGTTAGTTTTCTATTTTTTTGGTTGAAAGTACATTAAGGAGGGGAGGACAGAAAAGGGAAAGAATTAGCTTGCATTAATCGTGGATTTTTTTATAGTGGTTACTATTTGTATTATTTTGAAATTTTGAATCCCTGTTAGTCAAAATTTATGTAACGATTCAATTATTCACATGTTTCCTAAAAGAAACCAATCTAATTGGTTTACGAACTTTCTTTTGTTTTTGTGCATTTGAGTTAAGTTTGGCATAAAGTTTATATCTTGTTTTCAAACCAGAATGTTTCATTTCTGAGACAGTTTGATATCCTCAATCCCTGTTAGCTTCTTGCGGGTTTGACCTTCCGTCATTCCCGGGATAGGAAAAATAGAGAGATTTTTTTTTTCAGCTTTAGGAAACAGGAACTTCAATAGGGTATTCCTTAGGGAAAAGCTCCTGTGACTTTCATCCCCCTGATGTCTAGTTCGAGTCCAGCCATGTTCATTTGGAATTTTGGTTCATTGCTGTATGTGTAAGGAAGCGAGCCCTAGGTTTTCTCCTAGCTTCCTCATGAGACGGGGTGGTGACAGTCGTAAGAGTTTCTCCCGGTATAAACAAAAATAGATGTTTCCGCGTCCGGTATGCGTTCATCACTTCCAGCGATGACGTCCCGGTACGACCAGACTTTGAGGAAATACCTTTTTAAAAACCCTCCTCTCTTCCTATCCAGCCAAATTCAATCAGTTTCCTTAATGCCCTGGAATCCGTCCTGAGGAAGCTGCTTGAAAAATCATCCCGGTCAGAAACTTGAGTTTTTCTAAATAAAAAAAAAATCTTGTCTGGAGCGGTCGCAAGAGCCTAGCTCTAGCGGCGGTTGCAACTGGTTTAAATCTTTCTCAGATGGGAGGATAGAAGTTGCCGAAGTTACATTTGAAAAACGACACAAGAATAATTGAGAGAATACTGTCAGATCCCAAGGAAATATTTGTAGGAGTTCCTGAAGGCTCAGCTCTATAGGTTCTCTACTTTTTATTGTATACAAAGGATTTAATAATAAACTAAATGCGTTGTAAGACTATTCTTTATGCGGGCATTACAAGTATAAGTATTTAAGAAAAAAAAAGATCCAAATTTGTTATATTGACAATGAACATATGTGGGAAGAGCACATAGATAAACTTGCAAACAAACTCTCTCAAATAACCTATCTAACACGACATCTTATTTCCATATTAATCCAATCTACTATTTTATCAATCCATTATGCTACATTCCATTCTCTTACAAAGTATTGTATTGTATTCTGGGGATAATCAACAAATCTAAGATTTTTTTAGGATTTAGAAGAGAATTGTTAGAATAATTACTAATAGTCCACGAACGCGCTTCTTGTAAACCTTTTCCGATATTGAATATTACGGCAGTCCTTTGTACGGTATATGTATGTTCAACAGATTTTAGAAATATCAAGAAAACTAAAAGGTTTAAAGAATAATGATACATCATGTGAAGTATGTATCTGAAGCGTAAAACTTATAATCAATGTGTCTTAATTGTAATGATGTACGACGGTGAAACATGAACACTGAATGAGCAAACAATTCAAAGAGTTACACAAAGAGCAATGAAGATATGCACGTTAGGAATCACTAGGAGGGACAAGAAATCAAATGAATGGATTCGCGCACAAACAAAGGTTGAGGATGTAATAAACACTGCGAAGATCCACACAGCGCACAATGTTGAATTAACGTTTTATAAACGTTGAAATTTGACTACGTTGTATTTGGTGACATTGAATTATATATTTTATCAACGTAATTTAATAAACGTTTAAGGAATGACCAGAAGTACACGTTGAATTAAATTGTGCTCTTATCTCTTCTAAAATGGTGGAAAGCACAACGTTGTTTCAACGTTGAATTTTTGTTAATTTTCCTAATCTACAGAAACAATTTTCAGTGATAGGTTTATGCTTAAACTTCATTATAGGTGTTATATAATATAATTTGCAGAGACCTCTGGGATGTACGGTTTAGGTAAAATTGTTTCAACTTCTCCCACCGGGAATCAAACCCGAATTGTTGGATTGCCACGTTTGAGTAGAAGTAAAATATAACTTTCAGGACAAATTTCGTACCTTTCCCCCAAAATCCCTACTTATAATGAATATTTAAATCTGTGCAGATGAACAGAATAATGTAAGTTTACCAGACCGAAGCCTAGTACTTCAATGTTCAGTACGATATGCTATAATTGAAATTACAATTTTACGGTTGATTCTAGGTCAAAAAAACCTATAATCAAAGTTTTTTTCCCTGGAATCAACCCTAAAGTTGTATCGTACTGAACTTTGAAGTACTAGGCTTCGGACTGGGAAACTTATATTATTCTGTTCATCTTCAAAGATTTTTGGGAAAGGTACGAAATTTGTCCTGAAGGTTGAATTTTGTTTCTCTCTAAACGTTGTAGAAACTTTTAATCAACGTTTTAAACGTTAAATCAAAGTCAATACCAAAATTACGTTGCGGTTTAATTCAATGTCTTTAGAACGTTTATTAAACGTCATATTCAACATTGAATCAACATTTCTTAGAATACTAATCCGATAGTTGTATAAACGTGTAATCAACGTAAATTCAACCAAGATTCAACGTTTATTAAACATTTAATGAAAAGTTGAATAAACGTTTATTTAACGTGATTGTGCTGTGTGTGTACTATTCACCCAATATTGTAAGAATAATGAAATTACGATGGATAAGATGGACACAGGATGTATCTCGGATAGGGAAGAATGAGACGTCGTTAGGATGACATTAGAAGGGATCTACGATAGGTGGGTGTTCGTGATGAAAACTACCTCGAACTTGCTCAGGATAGAGTCCAATGGCAGATGTTAGTTACTACGGTGAACTTGCGAGTCGCGTAAACCATAATGATGAAATCGGCCATTCTTTATATTAGCTACTTGTTATATGGCTTTAAACGAACGGTACTTCAAGCGTTGTTACATTATTTCTGAAGAGTAGAAAGCAGAATGTGATGTAAATTCAAGGAGTGATGTGAGTGCAAGGACGCACACAAACTTCCGTCGTCATTTTAACATAGATCTCATATCACCCCTGATTTTGCGTCACATTCCACTTGAAAAGTAAGGAAAGTAACGAATAAAATATATTCAACTCCATATAACACAAGTAGTTAATTTAGAGAATTATTAGAATAAAAAATAGGAATAGTAAGACTATGAAACTACTTATTTAAGAAAACTTATATACCCCCATCCACGTCCTTTCACAAGAAAAGCAAACTTTTCTAAATATTATATTTATGTTGGACCAGTTGTCTACACCGTTTATTTATTTACTGCTTAGGAAGTAGGAAATTTATTGTAGATTAAGTATAGTTTGCTCCTGGCAGAAATCCGAACGTTCCAAATTGACTACGTTGGTCGAGAGAGATTCAGTCCATTGTATGTTTGTAAATCAGACTTCAGGTTAGGTAAAATTAGGTTAGTTTACATTAGAAATAGTAAACTTATTGCTTTCTTAAGGGAAGCTCGAATTGACCTGTCAGAGACAAGCTACAGTTACTCAAAACTTTATTGTAATTATTTTCACCGTAATTAGTGTAAAGTTTTTTGCATTCGTACCGAAATATGTCATACTCTGTCTCGATGTGTTTCTGAAGGACAGGACATGCTTGGAACTAATTTAGATACATGAGAATTTGCGTACTAATTAGTGCTTCAGTCTAATTTGGCTAACACATCAATTGCTTTAAGTAAATTAACTCAAGATAAACAAACCACTTAAAACTGTCCACTTTTTATACTTAAATGTATAAATTGACAATAACGTTGTATTACACAAACTTGTAAAATTTAATGTCTATCTTCATTTCTTAAGCGTTCTTTTAGAAATTTGATAGTAAATAATCGACATCTCACAATCACATAGTATTAGTTTTCACACTGTTATCATCATTAAACATATAGCTTCCGTCTATGACTGCGTGCGCAATCCGTTGTTGGTAAGGTTAGTAAGTTAAAACGACAGAAAACGGTCATAGCGCTAGACACAACCTAAAATCAATCGAAGCGTAGATAAATCCCTTTTTAACGAACTCCACTCGAATCCACTCCTCTGTACCATAAAATCACCGCTTCAACTGACGAAACTGCCTCCGTGGTGCATCCAGTCAATAATTCAACTTCCGCCTGGTTGATGACACCATCAGTCCAAGATGGGGGCACACCTCGTTTTGTCAAGCTTTTCTCATCTTCCCTGGATCCCATTTATTGAAGGATCAATTAGAAGCTTGATGTCTATCTTATGGCAGATGTTTGTTACTAACATCCAAAGGATTTGTTCCAAATGTGCAGATGAGATTTTTGAGTCGGATGCTTGTTCTGCTTTAGGTGAACTCCTAAGGTATGGATGATATGTTTACAAATTTATGTTGTGGTATGGTAAGACGACACCGGTTATCCACCTAGTCTATGAAATCATTAATGCAGATGTCGAACTTTACTTAGAGATGGAAGTTTAGATTCTCTCTCTCTCTGTAAGATGAAGTAGTCACGTCAGATGGCCAGGTGGTAGGATTTATTACCGAAAGTAAAGTTCACATTTGCCTCGACAGTTTCAAGTCTATTTCCCATGTTGCCAAGGCCACTCTGCAGATCTAGTCTCTCAACTTTTTATTCCTTCAAAACAGAATATCTTTGAATTCAATCTTTTGTTAAAAGTTAGTCAATTATAACCTCGTGCTTACCGTCAATTAAATTTATTAAATAGGAAACTCTCAGAGACATTTTACTCAATCGTTGTTTTCATAATGGTAACCCTGTTTTCCGAAACATAAATAAAGCACTGATAGCTCTTCCAAAATATCAGTCGTCAAGGAAGATATGAAAACTTTATATTGTCTAAATCTGGACAACTTCCGTATAAATTGTGTATTATCTCTACAATGAAAATTTAGACCCAGATAAGCTTCTCAAACAGCCTTTGTGGCTCTAGTGGAGATTCATTTCATAATCCATGAACGAATCCTGTGTTACTCTACTTAACAACCGAAAGCAATTGAATGAAATAGATCTTTTCCATTAACTGTATGATGAATCGAATAGTTTCTTCGATTAACAACCGGTTCAGCGAAGCAATCAAAATGTTAACTACCGGTTCGGGCAACCCGGCTGAATATCACCACTAGCTGTATCCCATATAACGTACTGCTCCTCAAACCAAATAATATACTTTTGTAACAGTATGTACGGACGTGATAATTCGACTGGCTGTCACTTTTAACTACACAAGCGTATTTAAAATCCTGTTCCAAGTTATAACAGCACAATTATTGATTATTAAAAGAAACGTCAATGTGTGTGTAAATTGTCAAAACAGACCGAAACGTGATATAGCAGCTCCAGCTTCGCCGATCTTACCTTCGTTTACTTTAGGTTAGAGTAAATTAGTTTCACTGAGCTGATGAGTTAAGAATCATTTACTTCAGGTTAGGTTGGATTAGGACTTGATTAGCGTAGACATGATTACCGTATTTTAGATTTGTTTGCATAAAGTAATGTAGTTTGGGTGCGAACTAACAGATTAAGGTATACGTTTCTACAAATGAGATGAGAAAAACGTTAATCTATTGTGAGCAACCAGCATGCAGATTAAAAGGTTCACTAAGCTACTTTATTATAGTATGACCATAATGTCTTGATAGCTGGAAGTAATATAAATAAATGGTACTCAGCTATCAAGTCATTATGGTCGCACTATAATGATTTCATGTACCTACCTACGTTAACACATCGATATACATACTTATTTGCTAATGAGGGAAATACGTTTACCTGTGTTCGAGCGTATGTGTATTATCACGTTAGTTTGATAAGTTAGGTTTGTTTAAATGAGATGACACCTCAAGTGCATGTTTGATCGAAAACAAACACAAACAGAGATTATATTAGTCTGTTACAGAGTTAGTGTTTTGTCTAGATAATGCAGCATTAATCTAATGTATCTTCAAAGGATAGATGGTAGAGCAACATGCTATGTGATTTTAGATCTAAATGTAAATTGAAAACTGCTTAATTATGAATGGGAGATTCTTAAAACGAAATATGATAATAATTTAGATATGTCATTCAAGTTTGAGTAAACACTAAAACACTTTTAAGTCAATGTTTGATGTCAAAATCTTACGCAACTAAGCTATACATTGTACAAATGGATGTAAAAGACCTATGTAGTTACATGTAAATAGTGGAATACAGAGTTTGATATTTTTATTAAACTTTCGTGTGTTGGAACAATACCTTGTTTTTATTTAGCAGGCTCGATTGTGTGGTATTGCTAGAGTCTACTCTAGGTCAAGTACTATATATTAAGTTTATCCCACCTCTGTACCAAGGCCGAGGTGCCTCCAAGTTGGGCATCTTAATAATCGTATCGCTGTCATATGATGTCACTCGGAAGAAACTTTCAAATCCCTGTCGCCGCTTATTATAATTGAGAAAGTTGTTAAAGATTCCAGATATTGAATATACAGGGTGGGGCAAATAAAAGTGGCCCGGAGAACAGAGTGCCAGGGTACAAAGGAACACAGCAGAGGAAAGGAACTACAGTACTAACCTGACTATAGCAGATGTTGAAAATGTCCACCATTCATCTCTTGGCACTTTTGGGCGCTGGTCAGCAAGTTGCTGAAGGCAGATCGGAGCTGGACTGCTGCAATCTCATCCGAAATATTCTGCTGCAGTTCTTGAAGACTATGAGGGTTGTTGCGATACACCTTCGACTTGGGGGTACCCCACAAATGTAGTCGCACATTGACAGATCAGGTGACCTGGGTGGTCAGCTAGGGCCGAGACCAGACTGACCTCTGCTAAAAACTCGGTCAGGCGTGAAGTGTGTGCCAAGGTTCGGCCGGTTGTATGGACAGTTGCTCCATCCTGTTAGGTCTTTTCCGAATGAATTAAAAATGTTGGCAATGTAACGCGCCGAATTCAGCGTCTGATGAAAGAAGATGGGACCAATAATGCGGCGTGCAAACACTGCACACCAAACCCCAACCTTCGGATCATGCAGTGGTGTTTCGTGGAAGTTATGAGGATTCTCCGCTGCCCAGAACCTGTGATTCTGTGAGTTGATATAACCACTCAGATGAAACCAGGCTTCATCAGAAATAAAGAACAGATCCATGTCCAAGCCATTCATTGTGATCTCAGTGAACAGCCACTCACAAAACTGGAGGCGCTGAGGAGCATCTGCTGGTTTTAATGCATGCACAACAGACACTCGGTAGGGATGCATGTGCAGGTCCAGGTGGAGTATTCGTCTGTATGATCGACGTGATATGTCGTCGGGTTGATTTTGTAGGACTCTGAAGCATTTTCTGGTGAACTGCAGCCACATTTTCGGGTGTGCAGACACGTTTCGGAATGTTTGACTTGTTCAACAACGATCCTGTCTGACGCCATTTTCGGACTAAGCGTTGCATGGCACTCTTTGCTGGCACTTTGACACCACTAAACTTCTGAGCAAACAACTGACCACACCGTTTCCACGACTTTGTTGTCACGTAACTTTCCACCACGAACACCCGCTGCTCCACTGTGAGTACCATCTTCCCCTTTGCACTGCTCCACTCACACTGACACAGCCCACACTACGCTCTGACCCGGTTTGGATAACGTGGTGGGCGTACACGTGGTGTGGTTATATGCCTCCAGTCACGTCCACTCGTCCGGGCCACTTTTATTTGCCCCACCCTGTAGATACGCTCGTATATTTCAAATGTAATATTTGCAAATTGAAAATCAATTTACATCGTGATTTCTCCCTCTTGGCGCAATCCTATTAGCTTAACCAGTATAGTACATATTAAAACTGTATATTGGTGATTAACTTTATAAGGCTTATATTGTAATATTTCATGTCCTCTTACTGGCAGCTGGCACGTCCCTAAAAGTTGACTACGCGGGGAGCAAGCAGCGTCCGACTGGGTGTGAAATTTACGTAAAACGCATGTATTTTGCCAAAAATGGTACTAATTTAAAACTGAATTTCGGCATCTGCGTTCGTCCCTGCCCTTGTATGTAGAATAAATTGTACAGGCCCACATACTGTAATATGTGTATTACTATTTTTCTCTTTTAATTGGGAGTAAAACTACTTTCCTGTCGTTATTCTGGGAAATATACGTAGGCCTACAGTGATAAATGGTTTGCACATTGAACTGTGGCTATACTTTTGCGAAGTGAGTGGGGTGACAATAAAAAGAGAGAAAAAAAAGGAAATTGTATAGAACTCTCCATTTTTCAAAACTTGCACTTACGATGTTTAACTGTATTTCATCGTTATAACACACACAATTAGTACTCACTTCCACTAAACTTGCGCCTGTTTCCTGTTCCTGCACTTCCACTTCATCTGAATAATTGTGCGCCAGTTTTACCACCATCACAAGTTTAATTCAAGACACACGATATTAATACCCTATTTATATTGCATCTACGTCGTAGGCCAATACGCGCAAAAATCTACTCGTAAAACAATGAGGCCTTAACCTTTTTGAAATGTGAAAGCATCTTCACTTGAACACTACTTAACGATACTAGAATGCTCGCGACGCTACAAGTGAGTTGGCTCGTATATTCCTTATACACGCCTTGCTCTGCTTCATGATTGTGACTTCATGTACTTATCAGAATTGTAATGCAATCAAGCCCTCCAGTATCGTTCAATAGAGTTCACTGATCCCTTACAGGTGATCTTGAAGAAACGAAAAGTGTAAAATGCAATTTCGAGAAAACGGCAGTCGAATGCATACTAAATGTTAGAAATATAGGGAAATCTTTGAAAATGTAGGAGAAAATAGGAAAGCTCCGGTCTCTGTAATTGTTTGTAGTTCCATTTACGCGTTACTCATTACTTTTTTTTCCTTGCGCTGTACAGTTCCTAAGCATATAATTGTTTGTACTCTTCCTTCCGAATCCCTTGAGCTCTGAATCGTTACCCTTACTCCATTATTGGTGCAAGGGGCTTTTTTCCAAACTACGAGCGACGGCGCTTCCAAGCGAACGGAACACACCTCGATACTTTGCCGTCCTCCAATGGTGTTCACACGTCTGCCGTCATTTGTGTGACGGCAAACATATGATGGGATTATGCCTTGGCAGGGAGTCTGGCTCATAAATGTACATGCAATAAAAAAGAAAATAAGAAATGCAACATTCCCCAAAAAATCTTACACTTGCGTGTTCGACTGAAACTTGCGATGAATACACGCTGTGACGTCACATACGTTGTCTCTTCTGCACTCTCTTCCACTTCAGGTGTTCAGTGAATGCAGACGAAACGAATACACTCAAAAACAGATTCTCAGCCAATCCTCATGTATACACTTGTACTCTATTTTGTCATATTTTCAAATGTGCGAATATTTAGTACAATCTTTTAGTAATGCAAATAAAGGTATCTTTAAGTTGTTATGCATTAGATGACAAAACATAAAATAATAGCGCACATAATAATTTTCCGTGGGATAGGAATTATATCCAGGGAAAAAACATTCTTCTGTTAGTTTCACTTGACTAAAAAGTTCTGTCCCCAGAGATGAATAGGACATATAAAATATTTTTCCACATTGTGCACAAATCATCCAGAATGGTAGTCTGATATCTAAAACATACATGTTTAAAGGTTTTAAAATGTAGTTCCCGTGTGAATATACATTTTAAAGGCACCAGAAACGTGATTTACGCATAATCAGAGAGAAAATACTTTGCATTTCTCAATCACCTCTGAGGACAGAACTTTTTTAAGTTGAAACGAGCTCAAGAACGTGCTCTTCCTGCGTGTAACTTCAGTTACACAGAGAGCAATCATTAAGTACACTAATATGACTTAGATCAGGGATCTCCAACCTACGTCCCGCGTAGGTTTTGACGGGCTCAGAAACAAATCCAAAATTACAAATGTAACCTACAAAAAGGTTAACGTATTCAAATTACTATAGTACTTTTGAGTTGATCCTTTTGAATGCAGCCCTAGCCATATTCTTGTTTTGAATTCGACCTTAATCCGACCAGCTGAAAAAAACAACAACTGACAAACGATTAAATATTAAATACCATCAACTTCTTACAGACGCCTTGATTTGAAGTTACAAAACGGGCAGAACTAAGCATACTCAAATTTGAAAATATGACAAAGACAGTGAAATGTACACATCCGCTACATCTAGATTATTTGTTGTCCTTACTACAGAACTCACATTAACCTTTAGAATTAGAGGGTACGGTGCAAATCATATCTGCATCAAGGAATAGTTGAAACAAAAGGCAATCGCTCATATATCACCTGATTCGTTATTACTCAGATTGACACCTTATTTAGGATATGAAAGAAGACAGAGAGCGGACGTGGACTGAAGCCCGGGACATCAGGCTTCATTCATCCTTTCTTTCCATCCTTGCTTCGCATGTAAGGAGAAGGAACATTCAAAGAACTACCAAGAAATTCGCTTGAAAAAAAAAGCCACCAAAATCTTGCTCCAAGAAGAAAGACAATTTGTGGTAATAACAATAAAATGGTGTTTGGACAAAATTTTAATGATCAATATTAAATAAAAAAAATTGTACATTAACCAAAACACAATTACAGTTTAGGAAAGAGCTTCTGATGCTTCTTGGAAACCTAAACCCTCGAGAACGTAAGCCAGGTTCTCTGGAATAGCATCATCCTCGTTGTCCCCTTTCCAAAGCGCTAATAAATACTGACACCGTTCTACATCAGTAGCTTTCTCGTTTTCAAAATATTCGATCTGAAAATAAAATTCAAAAATCATAAAAATGTCATTTTCTTCCTGATTTTATACCAATTCTTACATTCATACAAAAAAAAAGCAGACATACTTAAATAAAGTTCTTTTTGATTACAATAGTATATCCAGTGGTGTAGTGGTGCCCGGGCGGGCCAGGGCGCCGCCCTGGTACTTTTTGTTAAACCCCGTAAGCGCCCTAGTCCTTTTTTAACTCCTGGGACCGCCCTGCTTCTATATTTTTGTTATAACATTTTGTCTTTAAACATCTTCCTTAAAATATATGTAGACCTAGCCTATATCGAAAACATATTAACTGATGTAATATAGTCGGCAACGAAAGTTAAGGCTGACGCCTCCAGCATTTTCGCTGTCAACACTGAGTCCTAGTTGCGATAAGATGGTGAAACATAAAAAAGGAAAAGTTTGTGATAGGAGGGAGTAAACGTCTTGTGGGTCAAGAAAGAGTGTGTTTTTTTTTTCGGAGCAGGTGACAGAAGGAAGATGAACAGTGAGCTAGTGTTTCAGCACTTATATTGCCATTCTAATTTTTAAAATCTATTTCACCCTCTCCATCACCAGCTTTCTCTCCCGCTTTTTGCTGAGAGGCTACCAATAGATCTCACCCCCTATCTGGGATTGGGTTGACATTCCAAGACCATTGACGAAACAATTGTAAGCGAAACTTGTTTCTTCATGGTTTGATGTTGTAAAGTGTGTGTGTGTGTGTAACTGTAAAATCTTTGTTTATTTTACCGAAAAAGGCACAGTATTGCTTCTTTTTTTATTACCATTCCATCTCTTCCCTTTTTTTGGGGGACGTTCTAGAAACGAGAATATTGGTGACACTGAAAGTGTTTGTGACGACGTTCGATTCGAATGACGGAATCATTCGCGCTGTCCGAGATTTTACTATAAAACTGTTCGTGGTCGTGTGTGTTCGTGCGTGATTTGTGTGCGTGTGAGGGATTTCAATCCCAGCGAACCTGGCAACTAAATGAGTGTCCTTTTGGTAGTGTGGACACAAAATAAGTTTATAAATCGTTATTGAAAATCAACTTTCGTAAAATACTTCGCCATCTTTTTGTTTTGAATTCTGATATATTTAATCCGATTAAGACTGAGACTCGTGGGCATGAGTGTTAACCACTCATCCACTGTCCCAAAGTGATCATAGTACGTTACTATGTTCTTTTGTTTATAACTTTTGCAAGTCGCGCTCTGATTTTGTATTCGAAGTGAAAAGAAAGTGTGAAAACAAGGTGACAAATTATTTCCAAAAAGTACAGAAAACAGGAAATAAACCTGAGAGCGACAATGGTACCGCTAGTGATTCTACAGTAGTGACTGTACATAGTGTTAATCCTTCGCCGAGTGTTTCACACGTAAGTGACGCCGCAACAACCACCTCAGAATCGGCAACAACGGCATCACAACATGAAGCCAATACAGGTAATGTTTCGAATTCTGATTTTCCCTCTGTATGGTCTGAGGAACAGTGGTTGCAGCGTAAGGAAAAACATACATGGTTGATAGCAATAAATGGGTATTTAGGGTGTGATTATTGCTGTTCCGTAGGTTATTTAGGGCCTGATAAAAGTCAGGGATTGACATTACGTAAAGAATGGATTAAGTGTCAAGTTTCATTTAATGGCACAAATTAAGAGCAACAGTTGAAGTCTTTAAGAACAAAAATTTCGGCCCACCAGCTATCTATAGTGTATCAAAAGGTAACAGAAATTCTTGCTGAATCTAAAAAAACAGACACTTGAACATGCTGCTTCGAAAGAAGAGGAACATTCAATTGACGCGACAGAAAAGATCTTCAATACTTCATATTATTTACCCAAGAAGGATAGACAGATCATTCAGTGATCATAAGGACCTAATTGATTTGCAAAGGAAAAAACGGTATTGATGTGGGGTTAACTCTTCATTATCGTTATAGCACTACAGAAATAATTAAACACACATTATCTGAAATAATGAAGTTAACTTCTGAAGACCACAAATTTTCTCTGCTGATAGACGAATCAACAACTCTAGGCAGGAAATCAGTTTTAATCCTGTTCATTAAAACCACCCTAAATGGTAAAGACGAAATAGTTTTTCTTGATTTAGTAACCATTCAGTGATCAGAAAACAAACAGTATTAGCCAATGAAATTTTAAATTGTTTGTATTCTTATGGGTTAACAGACACGTTTCTTAGGAAATACCTAATTTGCATTGCTTGTGATGGTTGGTGGGTCGTCTGGTGTTGGAAAACTTCTTAAGGACATGTTGCAACAACCAAATATTATTATATGGCACTGTCTTAATCATCGACTTGAACTTGCTGTTCACGATTCTGTTGCTGACGTAAATGCTATAAATCACTTCAAAAGTTTCATGAGCGCATTGTAAGCTTTATTCAACCAATCACCAAAACAAATGAATGAACTGAAAAGAATCGCAGCTTCTGTAAGTGTACAATTACACAAAATTGGCAGAGTATTAGATTCGCGGTGGATGTCGAGCAGCTTTAGATCAGTTTTTGCAGTATGGGATCCGTATGTAGCATTGATGATTTTTTTCGAAACTGCTGCCAATGATGGTGCTAGATCACTGAATGAAAGGAGAAAAAATACACGGTACGTTATTATGCATGGAATCAATAGAGTTTTTGAAGGATCTAGTTTTGATGTATGATGTGCTGGAAGAGTTGGCAAATTTGTCTTTGCAGCTGCAGGAGAGAAAAGTTACTGTAACCCGCACTGATCAATTAATCAGAAGAACCATCAGAGTTATTGAAACATTTAAAGAAAATCCAAGACAAAAAGAAAAAGAGGCAATGAAAGAGCATGACTTACTCAGGACTTTAATTCAAAAGTAACAAGAAAATAGTTTGTATAAACAGACTGCAGTTCCTTACAAGTATTATCAACAATGTCATTGCCCGTTGTTTCACCATTGTTGCTTCATGTCGTAGCCAAACAGAGTAAAAAGGTGAAAATGAATGTGAATTGTATAAGAAACTGCTGGTTGAGTTTGAAGTTCCAAGTCCTGACATGTGGCCAGAAAACTGAAAATAATCTGAGGTACGGTGAAGAGAGTGTAATGAGAATATGGTCATAATTTCGTCTCCCTAAGGAAAATAGTAAATGGTTTTCTGAAATACTTAGACGAAGAGGAAAAGGAAGTTCCGAACACCCTGCTTCCCTTAACAAGAGCAGTTCAGTCAAAACCACGCAGCAGCAGTGAACATAATTGTAAATAAACTTAGAACAAAACTACTGATACAGAATATTTCGTGTGCGATGTTTATAAAACTGAATGCACCAACCCTTTTTAAATGGAACGCCCGCCCCTAAATTACTTCTTGGTTACTGCACCACCGTTCAGCGAATGACACAAGAACTAGACAGTGTGCGGACGAGGAAGAGGAGGAAAGCGGAATAGGTAGGTAAAGATTCCATTTCTCATGCATTTTTGTTATGCAGTCATGCTGAAACGTGTACTGAGAGCTATTTTTCTTTTCTTTTTTTTTACACTAACACGTTTACATAATACGAACATGAGTTTACATAATGCTTTATATTTAACCTTTGATTTGTCCTCTATTTCAAAGATTTTAATATGCAAGTTGCATATCAGGATATTCTTGTATTGATATAACAAATTGGAATTCGGCATTAGCTGCATTATGGGAGAAATTGGAAAGTTACGATAGCATTTATTCAACTTACGAAAATCGAATATGTGCCACTCTATTCTCGAATGTCTCGAAACAGACGCGTTAGTGACATGAAGATGTCTATATAAGAAAACACCGAAGGGAGGGTACCGCCCTGGTACTATTTATTTTATCACTAAACCACTGAGTATATCTGATGCACCGAAAAACCTTCACAATTATTAATCAATAATAATAATAATAAACTTATATTTATTGTGAAACTGTCACTTTTGCTCGAGACGATACACTTCATGTAACTTGAAACATCCGCACAATCTCCTTGTGTTGATACAGACAAGGCATCTATATGCTAAATGAAAATGTACTTCAACCTCAGGAAAAAAAAAGTCACGTTTTTTTTTAAAAAAAAATAATATAGTTATACAGAGGACAAAACCCAAAGGAGAGGAGGCATGGTTATTGTCTTGTTTTCCTGGCTCATACTTCCTTTCTGTTCTGTATAACTACTATAGTTTTAAAAATCCATGGCGTTTTCCCATGAGAATTAAGCTAAAGATTGAAACTTCTGACTACAGTGTAATTTAGCATACAATTGGTTTGAATTTGAATTCTATTTATGACCTTTAGGCATCTAAGGCTTAGGCCGGGATAGAGGGAGGAAAGGATTCGTGAAGGTGCCATCCCCGTATTTGCTTGGTGACAGGAAAAAACCTGTCACGATGGTCGACCGCTGGGATCGAACCCACGACCTTCCGAATGGTAGCCAACGCTCTACCACTGCCCTACGGCGGCTCGGTAACATATAATTGCTCTGCTTGTATCAACATAAAGAGGCTGCGCTAACGTTTTGTACGTACATTTAAAAGTCTCCCACGAAAGAACGTCACTTAAAAAAAAAAAAAAAAAAATACGTGCATGTGGTCAGATACACGTTTGTTTATACCATGTTCATACCAAAATTTCAGAAATAATTACATGTAGTTATTTTACTACTACAACAAAATACATTCGGCTATCAAAAAGCGAAAACAAGGATAAACTGAATTTTCAACACAAGTACATGGAAAATGGATCTAGGAATGAATGTATTAAGTCATGAGGAATGACATTCACACTGATCATACATGAAGAGAGAAAAAGAAACGGGTTGTTCCTCTATTTGCCAGCTATAACTAAGTAATACCTCGACAGGCCAACTGGTTTTAGTTGGACTTAGAAGAATTCGACTTCCGCAATTCCGATTCACCACGACCAGCAACACTGAACCACTACACTATACTAGATGCAGATGAAGCTGATTTTCAGTTACGTTACAAAAATCTGTACATTTATTTTCACAATATAAAAGACAAACGCAAATCTGGAAATCCGCGCAGGAATTAAACGAAAGGAATTTTAAAAAAATGATATAGATACAGAGAAACAGAAACCACACCGAAATAAATAAATAAATAAATAAACACACATACATACGTACAAAGAAAAGGAAAACATATCTCTTATATAAAAACTATTAATGAAAAAGGATTACGACCAGTGAATCTCTCCGTACCTCATCCTTAGCATAACCAAGCTTAGCTGCTAATGTCTTCCATTCTGCGCTAACTTTTTCTGCTACGGCTGTTATTTGTTCATTTGTTATTGCCTTTGGTTTCTCACGTCTTACTTCGCTCTCTTCATAATCTTGTGCTGTAAAAGGGCATAAATAAATTTTCTATATGAAAAAAAAAAAATCAAGAAGTTTAGAAAGGAAAATTAGTTAACTCAATTAAAAGAACACTCAAATACGGATGAGAATGCATTTGAAACTAATGAATCGCAGTTCATTTAACAACTGTTATGAATTAATGACTTAACACGTAGGCCACTATTCCATTCACAGAAGTCGACCAAACTCGAGTGCGTAACAAATGAAAGACAGCGATCAACAACAGACACATACAATAATTCTGTTTCAATTCGAATGATGTCTATTCACCTTCGCTTTCAAAGAGAAATTTTTTTAAGAGTTGTAGAAAATATTACTACACGAGTGTCTATTAATGTCCACTCTGTAGACATTTAGAAAAGTGAAAATTTAAGCTTAAAATAATAAAATGTCCACGTTTCTGCTTGATTTCCAGACATTTTCAAGGCCTAAAATTGAATTCCAGTACACACACACCCTGGTAAATTGAATAACCTTGGTACCTGAAACCTTCCCGTGCATACTATCGAGAAACATAATATTATCTATCAGTGTAGGATGTCACGCATTTAATCCATACGCCCTCAAGATGGAAGAGAATGTGTAGATAAAAAAGATAAGATGACATTGTTGATATGGACGGTAATAGCACTGTGGCTTCCGCTCTTCTCACAAAGAATATGTAGAAAGGTCATACAGATCATGAACGGAGCTTGGAAGCGTGATACATAACTGAATTTTACATACCGCCGGGGTCCACTGAACGGAGTGGTTCGGAGTCCACTTTACCAAAAAAAGTAGGACTCGTCCTTAGAACCTCACCAGCTCGTTGAGGACGTTGAACTAATTCAATCAAAACAGCAGATACCCTTCCAGAAAGAGAAAGCACTACCCACCATTTCTTTCTTCTCCATAAAGGTTACATGATCTACATACAGTATTGTAGTGACAGTGAAAATAGGAGTTAGCAAAATGTATCAAAGAAACAGTACTAGCATGGAGCAACACACACTACTTCCTCCATGATACTGCTTTGTGTAAGCGACACGAATTAAAAAGACATAAATAGAAACTCATTGACGGGTGCCTAATAAACCTTTGTTCCCACTACACATTGACTTCGGCCCGTCACGATTATATTGCGAAGGCACTGCTACTTATAATCCATGGTCCTAGCGAGATTCGAGTCGCTGGCCTACCGCCTTAAACCACACAGTTGCCTGGTCGACCGAAGATGCCTACATGCAACCAATATCGCCTTTATAAGTTACCACTGGAGGAAACAAAATACAAACAGGCTTCCTTTATCTCCCATAACAGTTTCATGAGCCTGATCGTTTATCCTTAAGTGTGTACTAGGTAATAATAATGACAATTGAATATTAAATAGAAGACAATACGCTCAATGCTCTCTACTTACAATCTTTCCGTTCCTCATCCTTGTCTTCAGATTTCAACAGTTCATCCACTTCAACTACTCCATCAGCAACAGCTTGCATGTCACTTTCTAATACCTCCTGTTTGATTTCATCATTATTCAACATTTGCTGAAATTAACAAAAGAAACTGTAAATTTATGTTACGCTAATTACACGTAAGCATGATATTATATTTTGCTTTACGCAAAGATCTTTTGTGTATGACTACTTTTTCTATTTGAAATATACACAGTTTTCATTCCCGTGACAAGGATTGTAAGGTAGAGGTCCAAGAAAACCTTGGTAAACTTTATTTGTATACGGGCCAGTCTAGTAACTTTGGATTTCGGCCCGTCACAATTCGCCCTTTGGCTGTTAAAATCCACACCCATGCCGGGACTCGAACTCGGGACCTTCGAGCCAATGGTCTACCGCCGCAGACCGCTTGGTCGACAGGTAGAGGCCCAAATTTCGCCCCTACGTACATTTTCGTACCTGAAGACAGTATGAAATGACGTTAAGAGCTCCAAAATTGGACAGTCCCAGAGTTAATAATCTACTGTCTTGTATGGCAGAACCAATATACGTCCTGACATCGCCCATAAAATTAATTTTATCATCATCAATACATGTGCTGTATTACCATATGTACCAACTAAATCATTTTTCCACTACACTTCATTCGCCTAATGAGAGGACATCCCAAGTTCATTAAATTATAAACTTATTTGTTCCTTTTTCAGCGCCCCCGTATGAATACGGGAAAGCTATACAGTTTATCCTGTCTGCCCGTCCGTCTGTAAACCCTTCTTTCCTAGATCTCGGTAACAAGTCAGACAGAGATGAGCCATACATCATTGGACTCCTCATGGTTTGAAAGGGCGGGCAAAGTTATGACTGACTAAAACCAGCAGGTCCTTGTCATTTGCTTAGCATTCTCTATTGTAAGAATTGACGCTATGGCCTCAGTGAAAGCAAGAAGAAAGAAACTTATATTTCAAATGTAATTACTCTACACAAAATAAGAAACAGAGCGATTTTAATGAATTCTACGGCATTGTTATGGTGTTACGTGTGTGATGGAAAAATTCTATCATCAAGGACAGTTACACTTATATACAGTTACAAAATTACAGTATTTACAACAGCAAAATATTAATTACCTAACTTGAATTGTAATACTAATTTCAGAAATACACAGCAATTGTTAATTAAAACTTACCGGACGATTTTTAGCTATTTTCTTAATCATAGTTTCAAGATACTCGGGAAGTTTGTTTATTGTATTGCTCGTATGGGTGAAGAAATGTGGGCTTCTCCGCGCGAGCAATCTAAGAGCTCTCCAGCCGAAGTTCCCGTCATTAACCCTCCTAAGAAAAACAAGAACAAATACAAATATGAAAACAAGCTACGCTATTATTGAAAATAATGAGTTAAGTCAGAAATTTCTAACTACCAACATAGCTTTATCTTAACGTTATTTTAAATTCTAAAAGTAAGTTTTATTTTGCATTATTTTTCTGTAAAGCAGAATTTCTGTTGCGGTTAAACAGTTTAGAACAGAAATATTATTTCACATTTAATTCTTTTAAAAAATTAAATAAAATAGTAGTAGAAATAAGTTATTGCAATGATAGAATCGAATCCGACCTTCAATTTACCGAAAATTTTTGGGTAAATCATTACATAATCACTTTGTATTTTGTCAGTACATCGTAAACGAGAATTGCTGCAGAAACGGGCTGTAATTCATTCATTTTAATTATTCCGCTCAAGTAATCTGACACTATGTATTACCTTCAATTGCAACGATTTTACGAATTTTAGATACAAATTACGAGGATTTCTGTCAAAATTCAACACAAACAAATTACTGAACCATCTACTTAAAAGTTGCTTGTAAATTATGACGGTAAATTATAAGTCAGTACAGGATCTGTAAAGTAGCTTTTTACACTTTCACAAAGTACAGTAACTTAATTTCTCTACTATAACAAGATATCCAAAATACAGAAATAAGTTTTAAATTAAAACTAAACTAAGACTAGGTTAATAGATTTTTTGCCATTGGCAAAACTCAAACTTCTTCCATAAAAATATTTTATTAGTACTTTCCAAACATTTGGAATGCATGATTATTATTGTTTTCTTCGCGCCTTTAAGTTGAAACATTGACAGTGAAAGACGATGTAATGATACTGTTAAGTGATATGTGAATACAGATTTCACTAACAAAAATAATTCCAACAAAGTCTGATAACTTGATGTTGGTCTGAATCATTCAAAGTTTCCAAAAGTTGAATTCAGTTACTCAATTTCGGAATAGCGATCCGAAATCTTACTTAATTCGTTGTTATGATGTTAAAGTATTCAAAATTCTTTGCGACTGCCTCATAAATAACTTGAACGTTCTTCTCTATGCCGATAACTGCAAAAATTTTAAAACCATACAAATTCGTACGGAAGTTACTACTCTGTAAAAAATACCGCTTGGAAAACTGGTATACTGATTGGTAACTAAATTTCAACTTCTCAAAACCTGCAGCTATTAGATTTACTTTGAAAACAAATACCATCACGGCATCCTATCAAGTAAGAAACTAGATATCTTGGATTCAACGTTATCACAATCTTGGCGTTGTGTTTGACAGTAAATTAACCTTTATTACTCATCATTTCCAAACCCTAGGTCTAATACACAGGTTCACTGTTACTATAAACATGCTTGAACTTACAACGTATTTGCCAACCTGTGTTTTGCCAATTGGTGATTATGGCTCTCCTATCTGGTCCATGGCAATTAACATCTCTTAAGGCTGGATAAAATCATGAACTTCTTTATACGTATAATCAGTAATAGATGTCCTTCCTTATCTCACCTATCCAAAATTGACATTCTTTCCTATCTTCAACTAAATTATTTCCCTACTCGTCGCAGACTTTCCGACCTTAGATTTCTTTGTAACATACTGAATAGTAATGTCCGCACAAGTGATCTCCTCCTTGTTCAGTTACGTGTGTCGAGAGCGCTAATAGCAGGCGCAGTTACTACTATTACATGAAAACATCACATTCTTAGACTTCCCACATTTCATCACTCACTGACTACACTGACTAACCCTTTTAACTTTTACCTTCCCAAAACAACCTTTATGAAACTTTGTGAAAAGAATCTTAATAAGTATTTTCTTAGTGTAAAATGGCTGTTATCTAGAATATGTACCTTTAAAAAGGTACTTAAAGGTACTGTATCTGCGAAATTAACTTCTAGCCTATATCCTGCAAAAAAAGGGTACAGAATAGATTCTACAATGCCACGTGAAGTACAGTAGAGAGTTTGTCTCGATGTTGATGTCCAGTAAGTAAGTAACGGAAGGCCATTTGTGCTGTCTGATCCTTTCAAGGGGTAACCATCGTTGTCTGATTTTTTATTCACTGACCACAATAGTTTAAGCTTGTCAACGAGAGTCACCTGTCTTGTGTTGTCCTGTGATGTCTGTGACGTTATATATGTTAAATGTTGTATGTTTTTATAAATAAAGTAATTACATTCCTTTTTTGCAAATTCCCTTCCAGTCATGTTCCAACATGAAGGAACAAAGGCCAGGATTACATTCTGGACGCCTGGCCAAAGTTAGTCCCGCACCACCTCAACTCAAAGTACGAGAGGTCTTCGATATTTCAACCAAGAAACTTGACAACTCTTTGGATCACGAGGTTCTGCTACTCCCACTAGAAGGTAAACGCTTGTAATTGGAGAAGTTACCAATAGGTACAGGCATGCTGTGATTGAATCATTCAGAAAACTACGAATCAGCTTTCTGATTCTTCACATCACATATTGTAGAAATACACACTCACAGCATGCCTGTAGTGTGTGTCTCAACACGAAGAAACAAGTTAAAACATTCAATAAATTGCTGGTTTTACAAAAGCAGATTCTCGATGGTTTACACTATATCTTCTACCACGTGGATACTACTGTTTCAGGAACATGCAGATCGGTTATTTTCCGCACATTTTCACTTCTTTAGGATAGACTACCTTGACAGATTCCCAGCAGAATTTCAAATATTGATAACAATAAATACACTATCTAAAAGAAAATGAGTCGAGATAAAAGTTATATCATTTTTTTGTCTAATTTTCTTTCTGTGATCTGTTCCACTGTTTATTATATGTTAAAGTCTGCACGCAAACGTAGAAAGACCAGTTGGTCGCCCAGGTTGGAAAGATTAACTGATAATCTAAAGAAAAACGTACAAAAAAAAAAAAGTCAAATTAAAAACTGTTTACCATGTTAGCTCTACAACAATTGTAAAACTTTGATATTTCGACCAAATCAATAAACATAATACTGTTCGAAAATTTGTTTATAAATTTATACAGAGCATAAAGCGCGATAAAACTCGCGTCTTTATGTAAGTTGCAATTTGTTTTTACACGCAGATAATAGGGAAAAACATACAACTGTCCGATTTGACATAAAATCTCAAGACTTTACAGCGCGTCTACAGCTACAGACTAAATTCATTTAAGCCACAGGAATAAGCGAAGCACACAAAAGAGAACTGTCACTGGCGTAGATTATGCTATTTACTTTATAAATAACACGAAGTATTCTTGTCAAAATTGGTATGCAATTAGTAATCAGAGCCTGGAACATGGTTTTCATTAGATAACATGTTTAATGTGACCGCCCTATCGCCGCACGACCTATTATGCATTCGTGATGACTTTGACACAAATCTCAATGCACTGCAAAACTGCAGGATATGGACAGTGAGCTACAATGCAAGTTCTACTTTCCATTACTTTTACTTATCTATGATGAAACCACACTCGAAGAAGTCAGATGGATTAATGCCTGGGCTTCTTTATTTCAGCGAAAAGCAAAAAAACTTCCACCTTCTGCTCAAAATTCAACACATTATTCTTCGCTATCTCACAAATTGGTCCCCTGTGTGGTTTCATCTCTGCCCAATTTCGACCCGTGATGCCAACTAGCATTATTTCCATGGAATACGGCATTTGCTTGTACAGTTTCAACCCTAACACTCCAGCAGTATACCTTTAATAAAATGATTTAAAATGGTTTCTATTCAGCAAGAAACCAAGCAGAAAAAAAAGCTCCGTATTCTTGGTCACCAAATTACAAATTTATTTCGGAAGGAAAAAGATATACGCAACTAAGAAAAAAAAGGTACAGAATCTTGAGTTTCTTCGATAAAGAAATATACACACAAAAGAAAACACACCATCGTAGCTGAAGTAAGATTAAAACGAATTCCAAGATATTACGCAAGAATAAAATGTAATCATCACCACTTACTTATACTGGTCCTCGATCATACTGGCAGGATCTAGTTGCTCAATAGCCTGTTCAAAGTAATTTTCCAGTGAAGGTAGAAAATCTCGATCTTTTGATCGACATGCCTCTAAATTATTTGGATAGAGATTCCATAGTCGCGTCAGTTCAGCACTAGGGAAAAGTAACAAACGTGTTTATAAATATAGAAAGTACACTCATTTTTCATTAGCATATTTAATTTATTAAAACCATGACACTGAGGAAGCATTTAATTATTTAAAACTATGATATAAATTACTATTTAATGCTTGAAGATTATTACAGGATTTTATAAGGTACAATTAACATCATCCAATACTTCAGAATATTAACGCTTTCCTAATTTTATGTGGAACAAGAATCTTTAGAAATAATACCTAAAAATTATGTTAAAGTCTGTCCATACTAACAAGAGAAGGAAACACAACAGTGGACTCAAGAAAGTTGGGCCATCCCTTGTCCATTCGATAGTCTATTACATATACCGACCAGACAGGTTCTAGTTGTTAATATCAATGAGTGAATCACACATAAACAGTATAAATTTCGTACAATTTGAGAGTTTTTGAACCTACAGCTTTGTCGAAATACATTCTCTGATGTGTAAAATATTCCCTGACATGAATTAAATTGAGGAAAATTAAAAATTATTCGCATAATTATTAAAGTATCTTAGTTACGAATGAACAACATAATGAGGATCGAAATCGAAATCCATACTAACTGCACCCTTCAGATAAAAATGCTAATTCTAACTAATTCGATGGTGCTGGTTACAAATATAATTATTCGTATTATATAATTATTTTTAGTGAAAGGCATTGTTTTAACCTAAACTTTTCCTTCAATAAAATAATATTATTTCATAACAAAATACTTAAATAATTTTCAGAACTTTGGATCTTTATTCAATTCAATTCATGTTAGGGAATATTTTACACAACAATCTGTATAATTTGTAAACTCGCAAGTTGTACGAATTTTGTAAAGAAAATTTTTCAACTTTAAAAGCTTTAGTTATGGTTTACTCTCGGTGTCAAACTTGGCTGGTCAGTATATTTGACTATTCCTTATCGTATGGACTCTGTCTAGCTCCCTGGTAAATGATTAGTGGATAGCAAATGGTGAAGTGCAAGATTTCGAGCCTTTCCTGATAAGAAGAAACGAAATATTATTACCAGAGAGAAACGCCCCTCTATTCATGAGTGTCTACGCGCTCTTTCGGTCTTCGAGAAGCTTTTCAAATTTAACTACAGTATGTCTTTCGTCAAAATATTCCCATTCTTGAAGAACTCGCTAAACTGAAGTTTTACGACCGCTTCAGCGGTTCTCGTAATGGTGTATATCTGCTCACGTGAACTGCTTAATCAATCAGAGAATCACATTTTAACAGGTTTATTAAGGAATGAAATATTGTATCAAAGAATTTCAAAAAGCTTGTCCAAACCAGGAATACATAGACAATTATCGATAGATAGTATTTATTCCTGATACCCATTACACAAATCACTTTAAACAAAAGTTTCACATAAAGACTTAAGAGGTGTTATACATGAGCAGAAATTGAATTTTTCATGACATACAATGTAAATTAGCAATATTGTGCACGTCTTCTTTTAAGGTATATTAAAGGTACCAGACCTATATTCCCTTAAGGGGGTTCATTAATACTATACTAGGAGAGGAAAAAGAAAAAAACAGAAGCACATCGCTAATCACAAAAATTTCAGATTTTATATAGTGATAGAATGCGGTTTTGACTATGAACGGTGATTAAAGCAACATTTGAATTATTTAATATGGTACATATAAAATAATTAGGGTAAGTTTACACGGCTTCCGCTAAGTGAATTTCTTCGCTTTTAATTATATTTTCTTTAATATCTTAAAAGGTAATGTGCTTTTCTTCTAAATAGCGATAAGGCCTGTAGTAAGATACATTTGTATTCACAAATACGACCACTGATCTCGCTTAAATCTTCCCTCGTCTAGTCTAGTCTAGTCTAGTAACTTCTATGAATTATTGTGTGTTATCTAAAATCAAATACTGTTATCCTACTTAAAGAAATATATAGTCAACGTTAAACTTATCATTTTGAAACACTTAACTCTTCACACTCAAACATGATCAAGTACAAGACTTTTAAGGGCTAGTTTTACAATCGACGGCTAAGCTTCTGGCCAGTGCTACGTTGAGGCCAAGTCATATTTTGCCCAATGAGAGTACGTAAAATGAGACTTGGCCAGAAGCTTAGCCGTCGATTCTAGAACTAACCTTAAAACTTCTTAATATATCTGAAAGGCCTCGTCGGAATTGAAAAATGCTTGAAGCGTGTATCAGTATTATCAAAAATGCTATTTCTGAGCTAGTTACGATGAAACTGGAAGTGTAATTGTTCAAATAAGTAACCCTGTCTTTATTTTATATTCTTACCCTGCATTTGCCCTTCCGACATTTTTGTGCGCTACATTATTGTTGGGATATGTGTATTACTAATAAATAAATACAAAAAAAAAAAAGTTCCAACTTACTTTCCCATTAAGAATTTCTTGTTTTCTACTGCTTCTTTCATGAGTTCTCCGAGACGTTTCTTCGCTTTACGTGGCCGCACTGAAGCTTTCCTCTTATCACTTCCGTCGTCACTTTGTTCATCCGTTATCTTCTGCGATGGCTTTTGGAACTCTGGACAGCCCTCATTTTTCCATGAATTCCAATGTTCTTCTCTCTTTATGATCAATGGAAATGCATATTGATTAGATCCCAATATTTTAAAAGAAAAACAACGAAAGTATATAAGTAATGTATTTGCAATTTAGTTCCCCAAGATCTTGTAGGAAAATAAATGAGAAGCTCCGAAATCCAATCCAATAAATCTGTCAACTCATGGTTTTTCAAATAACAACAACAATAAATCTATTAACGCCAACAGCTTTCAACGTACAAACGGCGGATTCTGGCTTCATTTGACACACAGAAGGAACGGGTATAGCAAAAAATGCTAAATGTAGATCGATGTAGCTCATCTCAAAGTATAAATAGGTTTCGAACTCATTTCGGATTATGAGTGTATTTAACAAGTTTTGTTTCGGAGCTCTTCAAAATACAATTAAACTCTTCTTTAATTTGAACAGAACTATCAAAAAACTGGAGTAAATGTGTAGATTTAGATATCAGACTAACAGCACATTTTATTGTAAACCTTATCTCTCCACTACCAAGTTCAGATGAATTATTTTCGTTGTTCATATCTGAACATACAATTTAACTCAAACAGAATATTTAATGATTATATTTT
This sequence comes from Lepisma saccharinum, assembly GCA_022664845.1. NCBI lineage: Eukaryota > Metazoa > Arthropoda > Insecta > Zygentoma > Lepismatidae > Lepisma > Lepisma saccharinum. Next base: position 29,297 of record JAGDQP010006069.1, read on the forward strand.
ATGTAAAATACAGTACGAACCACAGAAAAAAAACTGTTCTGCGCGAAATACAAATTATAAACGGAAACTATTTTCGACCGTAAAGTCGAAAAAAAAAAAAAAAAACGAACAACCAGGTTTACTTAGTGAAACTACATTATACGAAATATCTTCCTTATCAGCAGCTTTTTGTTACTTGCTTTTCTGATTTCCAAATTCTAGATCTCCTAACGGCTTGAAGGATTAAGACTGTTATTCCATTTTGTCGACGACTATACACTGGCTTATGTGAATAAATATAAATTATTTACCTAAAAGAATAAATGTCTAAAAATGTTGGACGTACAATTCTTAATACGTCATGTCTAACAAGTTATATATTTTCAAAAAAAATATTGTTTTGTTCAATTTTCCTATATTGAGGTGACCTGGGTGTACTACCTACCAAAACATGAAAAATACCCCCTCCCCAAGGAAAAGTTCTCAATGGCTAATAATACGGGACCTACCTTCATATCTCTCCCGATACGTTTCTCTTGAAGAAATTCTTGGTAGGCCATCGGCTCGAAGGTCCCGGGTTCGAGTACCGACAGAGGCATGGGTTTAACAGCTAAAGGCGAATCGTGACGAACCGAAGTCCAAAGTACTAGATTGGCCCATATAAAAATAAAAAATTACCAAACTTGAAGAAATTCTGGTTTATGTTCGATTTTACATGGTTCTTGATATTAAAAATCCTTACAAATTTGTACGTTTTGCGATATTTAAAAAAATCAAATGTAAACACGTGTGATAAAAATGGTTAACTCGTTGGATGCCGCAAATCTGACACTGCAAGTGTACTTACTACTGTTCACAGCTTCTGCCCCTGCTTAGTGTTGGCAAATAATCTTCTTGCTAGACGCCTCACTGTGGATGAAACATGGACCCACCAGTTTGTTTCCAGGACCAAAATGTAAGGAAAGCAGTGAAAAACACCATGATTCTCCACTTATTAAGGAGTTAAAACCTCAGGTATTGAGGGGCAAGGTTATGGCATTTGTGTTCTGGGGTACCAGGGTATACTCCTTATTTACTACATGGAACGGTGCTACTGTAACCGGTGTATATTACGCTAGCCTTATTTCAAACCTGCAGGATTCCATGAAACCCAACAAGCGTGGGATGTTGTCATGCGGTATCCTCTATCATCAGGATAATGCTTCCAGCCAGATTTCAGAGGTTGAGTTGATTTTCACCGTTAAGGTAAACATCGAATTTTTCAGCCACTAAGCTGTTAGAAATTTACTAAAAACTCTTTTTACTTTCACAAACCTGTGAGGCCAAAAATTGTCTTTACGAATGTAAGCTTCTGGGATATGTTGACAATGAAGTCTAATCCTATTTCAAGAATGAGAACTAACATATATCAATAAGAATAACTTTCGGGCAAAAGGATTCCATACGAACGAGCACAGCTCCTAAGAACATTTGTACTAAGTTTTTCATAACATAACATAACATAAAAAAAAAAAGCTGTAGTTGTTAAAAATACTTTCTCTTTTCTAGTGTTGTATTTAACATGAACTAAATATGACTACGAGGTGACGGAGCTCAGCCTTGCACTTAAACAACTACGCCATGTTAACGATGTAAATTATTATACAAATCGTTAAGCTCTGTACAAGCACTTCGTTTCGAACTGCACGAAAGATGTCTGTTCCAGGTGTCACAAATAGAAGCCGCTAAGGAAGAAACTTTTTGATGCAAGCCACGCAGACAAAGAATGAATACAAACCACAGAAGAACGCTAAAGCAACATTAATTAATTCATTACAGCAGAAACACATGACATTTACAAACTAGTATTCGATACTGTGTTTGTTATAAATGTTATTCCCAATGACCAGATACAGAATAGTTAAAGACAGGTGGAGGAATAACAAGAGAAATACGGCACTCACATCTCGTCAGTTGCGGTATTGATTTTTAAGTAACTATGGAAGTCACGAAGATATTGGAATCAAATTTCGAGATATTGAGAGGAGTTAAAAGAGAAAGAAAAAAATCAATTTCGGCAGGCCTACAGGCTGAGGTAGATCTCGAAGTTTTTTTTTTTTTTTCAAAAATTCAAATCTCGCCTTATATGAGCGCTATGGAGAAACTAGTTATTGATTTATAGATTAATCATGAAGAGCTTTTCAACGATACCCCACAAGACGTGGATTTAAAAATTTCGAATTTCTACCCCCACAACCCCTGAATCATTGGGGTCACCGTAAACTTCTTAGGGAGTACTATAATTTATGCAAACAAAGTTTCCCTATAAACTCCATAGGGGCTGATATATACTTTTTCCAAAATTTCAATCCCCTCCCCCGACCACCCCCTTGGGCCGATTTTGCTCATTAACGAACTTAAGCCTAGAAATAACATAATAAAATTTGGTTCAAATATCTTCAAAATTATGGCCGCTAGCGTGTAAATATCGTGTAGTAAAAAGTAATCCATTATTTTGCCAATAGATGGCTTCAGTGATCTGTATCTCGCATTGTATAAGTCCGATCGGGTTCAACGAGATGGCGTTCAAACGATGAGATTGCGTACTACAAACACTGTTCAGATAGCTGTGATGAGTTGACTCAGTGTTGTGTGAGCGCGCGTCAAAATGGACACTAGCAAAGAGAAAATACGCTATATTTTACAGTTTTTCTTCGATAAAGGCGAAAACGCAAGCCAGGCGGCTGCAAATGTGAATAGTGTTTATGGTCCTGATACTAACAGCCAATCACGCGCAATTTTGGTTTCGTCGATTCTGTTCCGGTAATTTTGATGTCAAAGATGTACCACGCACTGGAAGGCCAAGTGTCAAAAATGTCGATAAAACCATGGACATTGTCGCGTCCGACCGTCATGTAAGCACTGTTTCGATTGCCCAAGAGCTAAACATTGCACAAAAAACCGTGTGGAACCATTTGCATAAGGCTGGATATACAAAGAAGCTTGATGTATGGGTGCCACACGAGTTAACGCAAAAAAAACCTCATGGACCGAATTTCCATCTGCGAATCGCTGCTGAATCGCAACAAAAGCGACCCATTTCTGAAGCGGTTGGTGACTGGTGATGAAAAGTGGATCACTTACGACAACGTCACGCGAAAACGGTCGTGGTCGAAGCGCGGTGCGCCGGCGCAAACGGTGCCCAAGCCAGGATTGACGGCCAGAAGGGTTTTGCTGTGTGTTTGGTGGGATTGGCAGGGAATTATCTACTATCAGCTGCTCCCCTACGGCCAAACCCTTAACTCGGAACTATACTGTCAACAATTGGACCGTCTGAAGGCAGCAATCGCCCAGAAGCGCCCAGCTTTGTCCAATAGGAGAGGCATTGTGTTCCACCAGGACAACACACATCGATAGTGACTCGCCAGAAGCTCCGGGAGCTTGGTTGGGAGGTTCTTATGCATCGAGTGGCACCGAGTGATTACCATCTGTTCCTGTCCATGGCGAACACATTTGCTGGTGAAAAATTCGCTTCAAGAGAGGCTTGTGAAAATCGACTGTCTCAATTTTTTGCCAATAGGGACAGGGGCTTCTATGAGAGAGGCATCATGATATTACCTTCCAAATGGCAACACGTTATCGAACAAAACGGCGCACATGTGACCTAAATCGGATCATTCTAACTATGGTACGTCAAGCCTTCAATGTCATGCAAAAATAATGGATTACTTTTTACTACCCCAGATATATAAATATACTCGTATACATAGTTATCGTACCAGTCTCAATACGTAGATTTTTCTTCGAAATCTACCTAAAAAAGGAATTTGTAGATTCTCGAATGTCAATTAGTGGCATATGAACTACTAAATACTGCCTTTATTTTATTTTTTATTTTTTTAACTAACAGAGGGAATACGACTATTGTTGTTGCTTATCTAAAAACCATATGCAACACAAAAATAACTTGAAAGAAGACAAACATGAATTGTAGGTTGTCATCCACAATTATTTTAGGAAGCTTGAGCGATTTTAACATGTATGAACATTTTACATACTCAGGGTTCCCACTCAAACTAAATAATCAAATTCACGGTTTTTTCATGGTCCAAAATTTTTAAATTTCACGGTCGGAACGTTCATAAAAATAATCGTTACTGATCACACGACAACAATAAAGATCGCCTGATGCGGGAGCGAAGCATGGCTGGACCTAAAAGCACAGCGCGGCTGTCGGTATGTAGCAGCGGAATAATTCAACTTGCTCTCCTTTAACCTTATGATGTCAGAACTGTACATACAAGAAATGTTTTATTAAATAAAAATAAATTGCCTTGGTAAGATTTCTTTGTTTTTAAGTAAGAAATGAGGGAAAACTACTACAAAAAAAAAAAAAAAATATTTTAGTAGTAGTTACCACATATCCTGTCAAGATGATGTTACAAGGTATCAAATGACATTAAAATTAAGCCATTAAAAACGATATTTCAAATAATAATTATAGGATGAGTACTGTAAAAAAAGAAAGAAGAAAAAAATACTTACGAATTGTTGAACTGTGGCACTTCTGTAAAACTTTTTTTTTTCTTAAATGTAGCCTAATACAGTAATATGTATTATTGAGCTTGTCTACCTTTTTAAGGTGATAAAATTACACCAAGTGACGATATGTGTGAACTTTCAGATGTCTGTGTTCTGTTCACAACACTTCGTAGCACAAAAGCAGTTTGACTGTTCACAACACTTCGTAGCACAAAAGCAGTTTATTTGTTCACAACACTTCGTAGCACAAAAGCAGTTTGTCTGTTCACAACACTTCGTAGCACGAAAGCAAGTTTGTTTAGGAAAAAAATAAATAAATGTACAGAAACTACATACATGACTTCAAAGGTTTAAGATCTGAATTTTTTGCTGAGCAGGAATATTTTTTCATCCAATTCTGCCGTCCTTTTCCTCGCGTCAGCTAGAAGTGGCGACTTTTCTGCTTCCAAATCTTTTTTCTCTTCAGCAGCCTGTTTTCTATTTTTCTCTCTTTGTAATTTCTCTCTCATTTCCTCTCTTCTTTCTGCCAAATGCTCCGTGTAACGGGCGTGAGCATTTTTAGCCGAATGAAGCATTTCAGGAGTTATTTCCACTTTATCCATTCCACCAGCTGCTGATACACCGTCACAAATCTTCCTAAGGCCACTAAACTTTCTTCCTTCAAGTTCTCAACTATACACTCTTTGTTTACGGAGAACCTTCTTTCAACTGAGGCATTTCCGTGAGACAGTGTAAGGATGAGTTGAATGAAAGACTTCAAATCTTTGAACTCCTCTGGACCTTCAACACTTATCAACTCCATGACGAAATGATCAAGTCGTTCTTCGTTCCTTTTCTATTTTTTGCACTGTTCCAAAACATGCTGACTAGAGAAAAGCTTCAGATATTGTCGCTTGACGGCATCTGCCTTTATGCCTACCATCCATTTTTTGGCAACAAGTTCTTCTAAACATTTCGTAAGAGGTTTTTCACTTCCACTGTTGCTTATGACTTTTGGATCTAAGCACGTAATAGCTTTAGTCAATGGATATTTGATTGGCGATTTCTCGAAAATCATCTTGGTCATTGCGAGGATGCATCCCTTGCATCTCTCTTCAAGTTCAACTTGTCTAAATCTGTAGTTGTTGCACATTTTCTGAGAGCATCTTTAGTGGCAAAATCCAAATTTAAGAGTTTCACTGAGATAAGATTGCTAGATGATAAATCTACTTTCTCAATTCCATTCCTAACACTGTCCAGATGATTCTTTTTTACCACTTTCTCGAGAAGAGTCAAAAGTATAGAGGTAATTTACGTATAAAGAAAAGGAGACATAGGTGCATCATTCTGAAATTCTTTCTGTCTGTTACGAACTGATGCCACCGATGCGAATAGCTGTGAGTTAACCCAACTTCAATCGTGCCGTCATCATCAGCATTAGTCATAGAGATAGAGAACTAGAGGTCGCCTTCTGACTATTTTGTACTCCGTAGAGCAAGACGTGGCAGCACGGAGGCACTCGCAAATTGAACAAACTACTTTTATTTTCTTCTGATAAGTTCTTTCTATTAACTTATAATTACTCTAGTTTTTCAAAGTTTAATAACAAAATTCACGGCTTATTCACGTTTTTTCACGGTATACAAAATTCACGGCTTATTCCCGGTTTCACGGTTTTCCCGGTCGAGTGGGGACCCTGATACTGGACTCAAAAGGAAATTTGTATTGGTAACCATATGATGACACATTATCATTGAAACGAAATATAAATTTAATGTCCATTTCTTGTCAACAGCATTGGTTAATTCCAACAATCAAGAATGAACATTTAATTCCTTTTTATATGCAACCCTGTTACTGCATATCAGTCATTATCTTCGAAAGAACATTATATCTTAAATAACAGCTGAAATAACGACTCAGGCATTTACGTTTTATTATTCATTTTACATACCTTAAGAATATGCTTCACAGCTTCTGCGAACTTGGGACCACCGGGTGGTATTTCTTCCAGCAGCTTATAAATCATATCTGTTGTACTACTGATCCAATCAGTCTGAGCTGGCTTCAATTCACTATTTTCTCTGAAACAAAGAGATCATGAAACATTAACGAAATTTATTTCTATTGAAATATATATCGTCCATGACATGGTAATACGTCGTAAGCTACGGGATGGCGATTTTTCAAGAAGCGTCATTTTTTAACCTTAAACTGCTATATTGACAATCTATACAACAAATTAACATAAGATCTTTTTAAGGGAAAAATACATTTGTGGATCCTGAACACGTTCCGTTGCACAGATCTTGATCTGCTGTAATACAAGACAATGGAAATTACAGTAAATGTACTGTACTTGTAAAATAAATGATTTTAAAAGAGAAAATCTACTGTTCATTACGTTTGAAATGACCCCTCGTACATTTAAATACTTACGGTTTGAATTTCACAGATGACTTCAGATAGTGGAACAGGATCAAAAATTGAAGAAGCACGTATCGGCGAAAATTGGAATCACTTAACTGAAGCTCTAACAACTTCTGGTTTGTTAAGAATTTGGCAAAATACTGCTCTGTAGGAGCATCGTCTTGCCCAAATATCTGTAACTGACTAGACTTGGCTTGGAGATCTTCAAGTTTAAAACTACTGAAAGCTGACAGGACCGACGAAGTATGCTGAAACAACGAAAACAAACTGAATGTTAGATTTTTAACGTGCAGTCAAACTAATATCAACTCTAGATAGTAAAAAATATTTTTACTTAAAGATACAGAAAATACTGACATTACTATATGTGATCCAACGACATAGTTATTTTATTGCAAAATCTTGTATTTAAAAGAATATTATGACAAATATGAGAAAAGGTGCTTCTAATGCCAATCACTGTACCATTATCGTTCGATAAAACATTGAACTGAAGTCTACTGCAAACTATATATTAATAATTCATGTGTGTAACAATTACTTTGTATTCCCATTCTCTATCGAACATTATTCTCGAATTCATTTATATCACACCACTCGCCACCATACTTCGTTAAAATAATAATAATAATAATAATACGCAAATCTCACTTCTAACATGCCAGAAGAATTACGAAAAGTCCACAGGACTTATTTGGTTAAATTTATTTACTGAGAAGTACGTGTAAACAAGAATGAGATGGGGCCGTGGTAGAGCATTGGTTTAGTAATCGGAAGGTCCTGGGAACGATCAAAGCGAATGCCCATCCTGATTTTGTTCAAGGGTTTCCCTCAGTCACAGCAAACAAATGCCGGATGGTACCTAGGCCCTGGCCAACTACCTTCCAACATCCTATATCCCGGTCTGAGCCTAAGATGCCTAAAAGCCATAAATAAATTACTGAGATCGGGAGCAGACTAATCACGACCTGTTCACACCTACTTTTCTGTAATTTTACCTTCAATCTTGGATTTTAATAAGTTTTATCGCATTGTTGCATGAAGTTCAGTTGGCTATGCGAAATACTGTGGATTTTCTTTTTCTGTATTTTACGTGAGTCGTATTCTTATTTTATTATTCTAAAGACCCATTACAAATTCAAAGCGTAGATGATCGTTTAGTAAGCTTTCACATAGCCTAATCACTTTCAATTTTTCACATAGCCTAATCCATTCAGGAATTAAGAATCGTATGCAAGTATCCTGAAGCAGATCATTCTTTAAAGCACTAATCACAACTCTTCTTTTACACTAGCTAATATGATCGCAGTTAATGCGTGGACAAAATGGGCCATTGCACGTTCAATGAAGAATGGTTCAATGTGTGGTTCTGAGGACCTACAATGCATTTCAATGAAAACTGACCATTCTGTGTATACATTGGCAGCAGAAACAGTCTACGGTCTTCCCCTAGTCAAACGAAGCACACAAGTTTGATGCATGAAGGTTTAACGGTGGGGATTTGAGGACTCTCAATAATATTTGATAGTTATCTGTGGGTTATGGCCATTTAGTGCACATATTAGATCCAGAGACATAGCCCGCGGTCCTCCCCTGGTAATGCTCATGCGAAATTTGTAACAGATATTAAGACTCTCTCTCTCTCTCTGTGTATATACAGTGACCAGATATAGCCTACGGTATTTCCCCTAGTCAGAGAAGAAGGAACCATACAAAAATTTCTGCCGATATGTCCAACTGTGAATAACTTCAGCTATATAGAAGCGATTCAAATAAAATACATTTACGTATTTCAAAAGAAACTCGAAACTGAGTCTTGCAATCTGACTTTTCCCTTTTATCACACGTTTTCTATCGCATTCCTCTAATTTTGAATTTTATGTAAGTCCTTCAGGCATCTAAGGCTCAGACCCGGCATTCCTTTAAATTTACACTCATACTCACAGTAGTGAATGTCTTCCACTTTACTTTGTTGTAGCATTGGTTAGGATTTCTAAAGAAGTCTTGCAGAGACCAAAATTTGCAGTAGAGATTATAATCAATTTTTAACCTGTGAAGAAAGGAAGAGAAATATTAAATTTCTATAATTTACTAACAAAACATAGTTCCGAGTACAACACATTATACCTAGGTACTTTATTTTATTTTTAAAAAATGTTAATAAATTTACAATAATTTATTTTTATTTATATTTAGAATTCCTCTTTCTTATTTATATAAATTCCTAAAGGCCAGAAGGCTTTAATAATAATAATAATAATTCGAAAACAGAAAGTCAAGTACCTGTACTGAGTGCTAGTAGTACAATCTGCATCTGTACATATAAAAATATTATCTTCACCTAAACGAATCGTTCAATCGAGGGGGAGGTAGGAGGAAAATAACTGGTAAAAAAAATCATAAATATCCCAACTCGATCAGCAGCAACTCGAGAGAATTTAATTTGTAAGAACAACGCTAGAAGAGCTTTACTGTCCGTTGCTGGTTTCCCAAATATCTTTTTCGTATATTGGACTGTAGAATACAACGGTCTTCCAGTTGTTAAAATGTTTGGTACATTTGGAATAAATGGAACTACAGCAAAACATCAAACTTCAAACAGTCTTCTGTGGGCGGATAAACAGAATTGAGGCAAATATTAATTAAATGTTTTTTATGGGGGTCCTGGGTGAAATGGAGCCGAAACGTGGAATCAACCCCCAAAAAGGGGGGGGGGGGGACTGGAAGCCTTCGGAATGTGTAAAGAACGAAGAAATCAGCCAGAGACCGAAGATGCGTAATGAGGAAGCGCTGAAGGGTAGACGGAAGACGAGAATTGGAAAACAATACTAGAGAAAGGAACTGGCTAGGCTGCGCAAAGATTGTATATTAAAGGATGCAGTTGAAGTTATAGTTGAGTGAGACAGAGTTAAAAGGCAAATCGAACTCCTTGACAGTATTAAGGAAGACAAATTGTACACTAAAACAAAAAGGAAAGTGCACGATCGGAATGAATGGAGATGGCTTAACGTGACTTGAAGGACCTGTCGCTTTCAGTACAGATAGTGATAACCGTACTTGTTCAGTTCTGCTGTCAAATGTAAATATGAAATACTACTCTTTCGTAAAACCTTGACATATCAATTGCGGCCGTCTGATCACAGACTGAACAAACACTATTTCATTTCCGATAAAACCACAGAATTTTGGACACCCACACACACACAGTCCCCGTTCGGCCTGAGGATGGAAGGAGTTTCGTTTCGAAAGGCCAAGTCATCAATTGGATTTAAAATAACTATAAAGAGGACATCTCTACATCTTGCTTTTTAAGGAGAGTTTTGAATTTTAACTATAACTGTGTTTTCAGTGTGTGTGACATGGCTTTATGTAACATAGACCTGGTAGTACTAAAAAAGTAATCTCAATATTTTAGTGCTTCGATCACTATTGCTACTGTTGACCAACTCTCATCTTCGATTAGAGCACAGAACTTCACAGGAAGTCGTTCCAATTCTACTTTAGTCTCAGACAACGTAGGGTAACTGGATACAATAACGCCAGTTTGATTGTGTTTCGTTCGCTGTGTACGAGAATGAAAGATGGCAGAAGCGGCCAGTACATCATTGTATTCGCTTGAAGGCGCATTTCCTTCAAAGCACATTTGGCAGTGCGTAACGTGCCTAGATGGTAAGTACATTACCGTTTTGAAGAGTGACAACAGGTTTTTACGGTACGGGAAAGAGACGTATTTTTTTATGTTCTTTACCATTAACTCACTTTGTAACATTGCAGGTTATCGTATTTGTAATAGAAGGTAAAAACCATAAGCACAGTCCCAGTTATAATACGGGTACATTCGTTCACAATATGCGTACTGCGTGTTCAAAAGTTTTTATCGATGTGATTGTATACAATAACGCCACCAGCAATGGATACAATAATAACGCCAGTGTATATTTTTTATGATATTTGCTGGTATTAATTGTGTGACTAAGTAATATGGTTCTGAGATATAAAATGTAGTTTGTAACAACACATTTTCTTTGTTATGCAGGCAACTGAAACGCTATTAATTACACGGACTACGAGGAAATTAGATAAAGGAGTAACAACTTATTGCCATTCAAGTTGTCAGACATGGAGCAGCAGTTTCTGTGATGGCTCGAGAAGTCAATATCTCTCAAAGGATATTACGTAATCATTTATTGCGAGGAAGAACCAATAAGAGATTAGGAAAAAAACGTACGCTCTCCGCTGAGCAAGAGTCACAGCTTGTCGGCAGACTAAACAGAATGCAGCAAGATGGATTTGGTTTGACAGCTGTGTAATCAATTACCAGCAGCAGCCCTAAATGAACCTACGTTTACTGAAGAAGGAAGTCACACCCAAACTTTCAAACCTCCAGCATCTAAGGAATCACATCTAAGAACACTTGAAAAAACAATACGCCTCAATCTTGAACTTCGACATTAAATAGCTTTCGGGACACATTACAAACATCTGTCATAATTCTGACACCTTTAGGAAGGAGCTCAAAAATTGTACAAGCAATTCTTGTGAAGTGATTATTGTTTGAATGTTCGAAAAAGAGTGAGTTAGGAAAAACACCAAAACTGTTGCGAAAGAAACATTCAAATATCTTAAATAGTAAAGATTCGAGTAATTTCTGTTCTTCTTGAAAAGGGTATTTATTATGATGATACTGATAAAAATGTTTATTAGCTTAAATGATGTTTAACTTGTACGCAGTGGTTCCATGAGCATTGTGACAATATATAAAAGTGATAGGTGTTTGAATTGAAATTTGTTGTAATTTATTCTTCTGTGTATGTAGGATTTTCATTCACAATTTAATAATATTAGTTATTTCATTACGCTTTTTCATTGACTGTTTGGTGTATCTAAAAATAAATAGATAAAATTAATTGTATGGGCGGTAACAGCACTATGGCTTACGCCCGTCCCGTGGTGTATCTTTAAAGATGTGGGTTTTTTTTATCCACATTGTCTACATAATACACACAAGTTTATATTTTAAGTAAATATAAACTGTATGTAATTTTCTAAGTAATCTTCCACAACAGAAACTACAGTTACCTAAGTATAGAACTATTACGCTAACAATCTATAACCAAGGTGTCAGTGCACTGGGCGAAAGTATTTTGAATTGAAATAAAAGGCCAATTCCTTAAAAAAACATAAATGGTGATGTTGCTGTATCGAAGTTAAGGCAAAGCTTTGTAAATTTTAGGTAAAGCAAATCCAAATTTGTGGCTGAGATATCTTGTTGTGACACTTTGTTGAATTTGAATTTATTTTAAGACCTTTCGGCAACTTTGGCTCAGGCCTTATTGATGATGATGATGGGATGAATTGGTGGAATGAAGGAAGTGAGAGGAAACAGGAAAACTCCGAGAAAACACACGCACACGGTGTCTGTTCACCACAAATCTCACATGGATCGATCCGACAACCCCTAGCACCAGAGGTGAGCGCTCTACTAACTGAACACCGAGGCCCTTGTGATACTTTGTTTTCGCGCAATTCGTTCTCATTAGGTTGGGTAATATTACATGGCAAGCATCATTATGAGTATGAACCAGACGTTATATAAAAAGCACCGTTGCTGTGCTTTCAAGAAAGCCAGTGCAATATATCCTTTAATTTATCTTACAATTAATAAGGGAAATGGCACAAAATACAGCTCTCTCATGATTCCCCCCCCCCCCCCCCTTAGTATTAGCAACAGATTATGAGAAAAGCTGGCTAAGCCAGTGGTTATCAAACTTGGTTCCATACACCAAGTGTTTTAATCAGAGAACATTTGAGTAGGTGTGATGCGCAAAGTGGAATCTTGTGTGCTCAAAAAGAAAATTTGGGGGTACCATTGAAAAAGACAACAGGACAATTTTAAACGCAAATATAGCAAACGCCAGTCGTAAAAGTGAAAGTAATATTAACACTAAAACAATACCTTGAGTCTGTTTTCGTTTCTCCTTCTTCCAAACCATCATCTGCGTCAGGCAGTACATCTTTTATGTCATTCTCTTCCTCTCTTCCAAATTCCGTAATATTATCTAAGTTGAATTCACTTACAATATTAAGACCTGCAAAAAAACAAATAAAACCAAATATAATTTTCTTAACCAATATAACTTTACATAAAGAATGAGAAGAAGGGTAAGTATTATTTCTCTATCTTTGAATCCTTGAAGCACAAGTCAGAAAGGAGTAAAATATTTCTTCTGGTTCCTTTGTAAATGATTTTCGAGAAAATAAACTCGGAAAGTTGTTAAAAAAATAATAAAGAAGCGATTACGGTTAAAATGCAATAGTTGCCAAGTTTAATGCATTACCATGTAGCATAAAATCATGTTGGTAACCCTGCCCCAGTAGTCTCCTGATTACGATTACTGACTTCAGATAAGCACTGGGGGCGTTCAAGTCCCGCTTACCCGGCCATTCTGACTAGAATTTTCCTCAGTCCCATGAAGCAAATGTAGTCATGGTACCTAGAATATATGTCTTGGTCACTATCTTCTTAATCCCTTAAGCTAGGAGACTGCTCGCCCAGAAACGTAATCTGCAAGTATGTATAAAGCCAAAGTGAAGCGTTGCATGAAGCTGAGAAAGTCGGCCACTAGGTTTCTTGAAATGCTTTGTAACGCCTATGATGACAAAGCAATGTATAAAACTTTGTTGCATCCGCAATTCATGAAAAGACAGAATCCGATGCAGAAAGACAAGAATCCGGAGCGGGCGTGCATCAGTATCATCCCTGAGAATGTCCGCAAATTATTTATCCAGGTCATCGAATGACTATCCAGAAATTGCTGATATGGATGCTATGTTCTTTGAAGCGGTTGAGAGAGGTTGTTCGTCGGAAATGACCCGATCTGTGCAAACGTAACAGACTTTTTATTCATGATAATGTCTCACATGAAAATATAAATCCACTGAGACCCACGTCTTAGATTATGCAGGACAGTATCCTCATCTTCTGTCACACTGCAGGGAACTTCGTATCTATCAAATATTATGTCTACACGCTTTACAGAACGGTCACATTAACTATACTGCCTCTTAGTTACTCGAAAATTACGTATCGTATGAAAATTTTGCAGAGTATACGATTCAGAATTTATCAGGGAATAAAAAGACAAATCAACATATAAAACCAAGTGATAAATGCTAATTAAGTAAGGCGAGGTCTAGTCGGAGGAATGTGCGGTGTGTTCGGTATTGAGATTGTCACATCGACTTTCGGTGTTTTGGATACCGGCAATTATCGATATACCGAAGCACCGAACGATGCCGAAAATACCGAGAAACAATGATGTTGAGCAATATGGAAGTACCCATGGGCGTATGTATTTAGGGCGTCTGGACGCCCAACCCAAAATTCCTTTTAACATGCAAAAATAGTGTAATTTAGGCGTAATTATCTATATTTTGGGTACTTTTTACACCCAGACCGACTTTGGAGTTGACCTTCCTCCCAAATTAATTTTTAGATCGTGTCTGGAAATACGATATTGAATGGCACCGAACGATATCGAAATACCAAAAATGGAAAATAGATAACAACAGGGAATAACAAATCAAATGTGACTGCGGAGAAAGGTTAAAATGAATTTTGTGTGTGGATATTCGGATATCCGACACTCCGATCCGGATACCTGAAATCCGATCTTCGATGTTTCGAATATCCGGCCCAATGGATTCGTGCGATTTCGGTAGCAGATTTAAAGACCCAGTATTCGGAATTCGTTTTTATGATACCGAGCCGCCGTAAATCCGTGGTAGAGCGTTGGCGTAGTATTCGGGAGGTCCTGGGTTCGATTCCAGTGGCCGACTATCCTGACTGAGGGTTTTACAGGTTTTTTTTCCCCTCAGTCGCACCAGGTAAATACCAGGATGGCACCTTCAACATATTCCCTGCCCGACAACTTCCCGAATCCTTTCTCCTCCCCCAATCCCGGATTCAGCTTTAGATGCCTAAAGGCCATAAATAAAATTCAATTCGTTATTATGATGCACCTGAAACTGTGATGCCGGGATGGTAAATTATGAAAGCCCCTGCCCAATACCTTCCCCATCCTCTGCCTACCTCATCCTGTCCTGAGCCAAAAATGACACAAGGCCATAAATAAAGCCAATTCAATGTATCTCAAATCCGAAAAATATATTTTATAGAGATAGTTGGGTATTTCATTGTAATCGTGTCCAAAGTTAGTTGATAGGAACATTTTTTTAACGTCCTTTATTTTTTCTAAAATACATGCTTAATATCTCAAAAGCAATTTAATCTGGGAAAGGCAAAGGAGTTTCGGATTTATTTTTTTTTTACATCCCTGCATGCTTAAAAGGGGAAGGGAGGACATGTTTCTGTTCTTTCGTTTTAATAACGCAATGGTTATTGCGTAATGACTGATAATCACGTCACAGGGCAAAGGGAAGTCACGTTTGGTTAAGGGGAGAGGAGGGTTTGAAGAGACAAGAAGGTGCTGTCGATCATTTGTTTTCCTTTTTCGTTCCAATATACAGTATGTAGTAGTGGATATTATATGCCTGGTTTCAAAACCATCCATGTAATCCATGTATAACTCAGCAATTTCTTCTATTTTTCTGTAATCCAGCCTACCCTCTCACCCTCACAACACTCCAAAATGAAGAGTAAAAGAAACCAAAATAAAACATCGTTTGGTAGTCGAAAAAAAATTCCCCAAAAGACGAACGAATTAGGAAAACTACGATGATGCAGGCCCCAGATATTCGACATCTGAGACTTAGAGAAATTGTGTCATGGCACCATAAGGGCTGAAACACACCACTGAGTCTATCTCACTGCTTATAAGAGGCCGCGGTGGCTCACAGGTAGAGCGCTCACTCCTGGTCCATGGGGTCCCCGGTTGGATACCGGCTCGTACCATGTGTGTTTTGTTGTGAATAAATACCATGTGCGTGGGTTCTCTCAGAATTGTTTCGTTTCTTTCTGCCTTCTTCTATTCTTCATTCCACCAATTTTTCTATCATCATCCAATTGGTCTAAGCCAAAGTTGCCTAAAGGACAAAAAATTCAAATTCAATGCGTATAAGTTAACACTAACGCCCGTTTTCAAAGACGTAGACGTAATGGTTTCATACTTAACTTTTGCATTCCAAATTAATACCGAGTCGCCGTAGCTCAGTGGTAAAGCGTTGGCGTAGCATTCAGGAGGGTATGGGTTTGATCCCAGCGGCCGACCATCCTGACAGGTTTTTCCCTCAGTCGCACCAGGAAAATGCCGGGATGGCACCTTCAACATAGGCCCTGCCCGACACCTTCCCGAATACTTTCCCTTCCCCCTATCCCGGCCTGAGCCTTAGATGCCTAAAGGCCATAAATAAAATTCAATTCCAAATTAGTGTTTGAACCTAAACCTACCCTAAACTAAGTCTTAACTCCGTCTTTGCAATCGTCCCTAAGTGTTGAGAGAGTAGTTTGACGTCATAATTTGGCTCTCAAATCAACACCAGAATGATTGTGCTTATAGCACAGTACGTCAAGTTTTGGACTGGGCACATGCTTGTGACCCGATGACCCGATTTAGGTCTCGCCACACGGAGGACATCTGATTATTTCCTTGCGTTTGAGGAGTGACCGGGATCGAAACTGGAGCTCATTAAGTTCTCAGACCGGATCATCCAAGTCCGGGTCACCAAAACTGACATAGTTCAGTTCTGATTTTGAATTGAATTTTATTTATGTCCTTTAGGCATCTAAGGTTCAGGCCGAGATAAGGGAAGGGAAAAGGATTCGGGAAGGTGTCGGCCGTTGGGATCGAACTCACGACCACCCGAATGCTACGCAAACGTTCTACCACTGAGCTACGGCGGCTCGGTGTTTCAGCTCTGCCATGCTACTTTCTCTATATAAGTTATTAATGTTCATGTTTTAAGAATTTTAGAAGAATTCGGCATTTTAATGTTCCTATATTGTTCAGTATATTCATATTGTTCGGTATTTCGGTATTGTCGAAAAATCCGATACCGATTTCGGTATATCGATATTTTTGACAGCCCTAGCACATGTGCTACCGCCAGCCTTCAAGCGTCCACTTTGAATGAACTATATGTTGTTGTAAATGTTTCGCTTAAACCTTTCGAAATACACCTCAACCATCCTGGAGCTCAAATTGTCGCTGAGTTATAAGTTGTGGACGAACGGACAGAGATATTCTATGCAGCTTTGAATTAATCTCGCCGAGACTTTTCGAACCACATATGACTTGCATATCAGCCAAAATGTCAAACAGTTTTGGTTAACTAATGTAATCAGAAAAATTAGCCTGTTTGCATAAAACAATTGAGTCCCCCAATTATTTCTTCTTTCCCGCGAATAGAACCGAATGACAATAATTGATAAATAATAATTTGGAACTGCAATGAACTCTTGTATGTCCAAGATTCATTTATGCATTGTAATTTACTAAATCAAGAAAATATAAAATGAAAAATACACGTAAAAGTATAGAACAAGCTCATTCAAAATTAAAACATGAGAACTAAGACAAAAATAAAAAAAATTGACAAATAAAAAGTAACGAATGTGCTGGATTCGATCTTCAGTCATGATATCCATCTAGAGACAAGCATTGGTCGAACTAACAGCTTTGCGTCTTCACCTTCCCGAATTCTTTCACCTCTCCTATCCCGGCCTGAGTATTAAATGCTTAAAGGCCGTAAATAACATTCAAATTCAGTAAGGTGTCCATGCCTGTCGTCCAGTCAAAGAGCCCCAGTTAACACCAGTCATAAAAAAGAAACGTTTAGTTTCGGCTAAAAATCAAAACCATGGAGTATAGATGACTGGCCAAAGGTAAGTAGTACTGTATATTTTAAAACTAATTAGTTGACTGCGATAGCAGAAATATATTTGTCCGCAGTATTTCAGCCTTTTAAACATTATCAATTCAAATCTTCAACTCAGTCCAATTACGGTATTTCATTTCATTATTTCCATATTTTTTTTTTTTAAGTTTTTCTGATGAATCCGTGGTGGAAAAAATTCAGGACCGGAACACATGAGTGTGACGAAGACCTGGCGAACAGCTGCTTTCAGAGAGAACAAGATCCAGTTAATACGATTTTAAATTTCAATTAATGTCTTTAGACAACTTTGGATCACGCCGTATGGATGATAATGGAAGAATTGGTGGGATGAAGAAAGGGGAGGAAATGGGAGAACCCAAAGGAAACTCACGAACACGGTGTTCATCTACCACAAAGCCCACATAGCATGAGCGGGGATCGAACCGACGACCCTGAGCACCAGCATGGTGTCTACTAATTTTGTGACTTGAAATTCTCTGAGTTTTCCAGTTTTTCCGTTTTTTTTTTTTTTGTTTTTGTTTTTTTACAAATTACCTGAGTTTTTAGTATAGTGGAATATGTAAATAACACGCAAAGACATTTTTTAAAAGTCCAAGTATCCTGTACATTATTGGTATTTCACAAGTGGAAAAAAAAAAGATAATTTATTTAAAATAGAGGATTTTAACACTGAAAAAAACTCTGATCAACAGTGGGAATCGAATTCACGTCCTCCGCCTTGTCGGGGCAGTGCTCTTACCAACTGTGGATGGACAGGTTCACCTCATAAATTTCCCTGAGTTTTCCTAATAAATTATAGATTTCCTTGAGTATTCCATATTTATAAAATTCCCTGAATATTCCAGCTTTTCCAGTGTGGTAGACACCTTGTACACTTCGGGGAATTCTGGTCTTACGGAAATTCGAAGCGCTCTTATCAAATCATCACAGGAATTTAGCCGAGTCCCTCAAACTTGAACAAAACCGATAATATGTTTAGAACAGACTGTTTAGGTAACTACAATCACGACACTCCAAAACGGTGCGAATACATTTGAGCATTTTTCCTGAAAATCACAAAGTTGCCTATCAATAAACCAGAACAATAATTTGGTGTACGTTTTTAAATGACCCAGCTCCAGTATAATGACTATGGTTGTAGAATTTGAATCCGCACTGGGGAGACAAGAAGGTGCGTGTTCTCTTTCGTGCCATTCTGTTTGAAGTTTTCCTTAGTTTCAAAGGTGACTATCGGCATAGTCCTAGACTATGAACATGGACGCTACCTTCCTCTGCGTTCTACTAGCTCACTTCTGGTTTGAATCAATTAATAATTCCAACACATTTGAAACACACTGGATAAAAACAAGGGGAATTCTTATAATACACATGTCCGATTATTAAAAAGAGAGAAAAAGACTTCCGGATTTGTGTGAAAGTAGTTCAGATTTAATTGCTTTTTTTCCCTAAGTAAATGCCAATGGGAGAAACAAATTTATTAGTATAGGATGCTCCATATCAACAATAACACTTTATTCAGATTGTTGAGAAGTACAATATTGGATTGTTTACCCACCCAGTTCTACTAAAGGTTGTTTTTTCCCTTCTTGTAGTCACTTTTCCGCTTTCTCAGTAGATCCACTGCGATGAGAGCTCAGCAATACCATTGTTTCTGCCTTCGAGTTACATTCAGTTATCGTACCTAACTAGGAACTGCATACCAAAATTCAGCTAGCTATACAGTCAAATACAGTGTAATATGATAGAAATGTAACACAGATCAGGACCGTAGAAACCAATTGCATTTTTTCCCCCTATGGAACCAAACGACACACCGACCAAAATTATTTCACAAGCCTTCAATGAACGAAAGCAGTCGGTCTTCACTATTCTTTAAATGGGGTACTACTTAAAACATATTTAAGAATATTTTCTAAAAGTTATCGCTTAGAGAGAACTTAAATAATCAGTGAGTACCACTATATTATTGTTGAGAAATAAAAACTCGTTTAAAAATCACTCATATTTTTTTATTGTATCCACAATAAAGGATACAACAATAGATCAGAATTGAAATCCATGGAATTTTTCTTCTTGCTGGTAATTTTGGTGTAGATCAATTTCTGGAGATCTGAATAGGACCTGGATCACTCTGACAAGTTGTCCGTGACATGTTTCGATCATTTGCAACCCTCCGGGATCCGATTGTAGGTGACTTGAAGAGAAAAAGGCTAGATTAATGTCAGAACTCCTTCATACTCAAAAATTTACGGTCCTAGAAGCAGTTTCAATGCTGGCAAACTTGGTTTCAGTCAGGAATAGACTCTTGCAAAATCGATGTTTTACGACAAATTTCTCAAGATTCCAAATTCAAAAGACTTAACGTTTGCTATATGGCTTTCAATTTGAGTATTTTTAGCTTTTGTCCATCCTGTTTCGCTGTCATCGATTGGTGTTCCGTTGTCTTCGATTGATGCCTCGTTGTCTTCGATCGGTGTTCCGCTGATCATTGAGGTTAAGATTTCGGAGTTCTTTTTATCACCAGTTCATTTTCAACGCCACCTGGTTCGGGTAGTCAATTTTGGTTCCATCAAAATCGGGAAATTCACTTCAGGTAACGGCAGAGTAATCAGGTGGCGATGTCATTTCCGGGTCAATGAATCCAATCCACGTTTTCGTCACATTCACGAGATCCAAGGTTCCAGCCAGAGCCACATAAATCCGGGTATGTCGTAGTCGGGAATGTCTTATTGCGGAAGTTGTGCTGGAACCTCTGGACAATTCGTCTTAGCCGGGTAAAGAGTCACAGATCAGGCAGTGGAGACGTCATTCTGAGTCTCGACACAAACAGAGTCTATCCGGGAAAAGGAGGAACTTTTCCTCGTCACATTATTATTCTCCTTCACGCTCTTGCCTGTTTACAGCACTGTAAACGGCTTACAACTATGTTAACTGAGAGCGTGGGAGAGGTGTGTGCTAATCAAGGTAGTTTGAAGTTGTGATGATTATATCATCCACAGAAAGTTATAAGAAATGTCAACGCGGACTTTTACGAAATTGGTTTGGTAAACCACTTTTCAAAGAGGTAACCATGTCTGTGATCACTTTTGCTATTATTACGTAAGAAACCAACAACAGCCGTTTGAGTTTTCTTAACAATGTCTCCGTAATGTTGTACATTATGTAGGTTGTCAAGGCATTGTTGGCTATTATTTTTTATATATAATATTTTTTTTTTTTTTAATATGTAAAGTGCGACGATGAAATATCAACAGTTACCGACTGACACCAAATTTAGGGGCTTACCTAGGTTCTCCATGGCACAAATAGGACGTTTACCTCTCAGAAACACGAAGTATGTGTACAATTTTCAAGTGAAACTTTTGAGTATTAAGAAATCATAATATATTCCTGTTAGCTGGCCAGTTAAGTTATTTGGGTTATTACTGGACAAGATCTATACAATTTTCGTCACCGGTTCATACGAAAATTGTCCATCCTGGAGGTTCCCATTGATCCATTTCTCGCAGACATCCTCATTAGGTTCATCTTGTGCAGTTACTGTTTGTAGCATTACCGGCGTCGATATTTTATTGTGAAATACTAATTGAAAATAAAATGTATCGACGTAGTGTGTCGTGTTGGGTTTTAGTGCTCGAGTAATTGACACAATTAAAAGTATAGTTCCTCACTCTACAATACGACGGCATTTCAATATGCTTTTGCCCAAACCATGAAGGTTTTCAGCTAGAAGTTCGAAACTTTCCATGTGGTACTGTACGTGTGTATAGAACGCAATCATATATGTACTTGATTAACAAGTCTGTTTGTGATGCAGAGACAAGGAATCCTAACGGACGGAAAGTGACATCGCTGTGGAACTACAATACTAAAGTGGGATCAAGTTTTTACGTCTACAGGGTAAAACAGACATTTTTAATGATATGAAAACTAACTATAGGGATCAATGCCCATCTTACAGCAATATAAAAACCTGGTTATGCTGTCCACTAATTTTGTGACTTGAAATTCCCTGAGTTTTCCATGATAATTTTTTCCAAATTCCGTCAGTTCTTAGTATAGTGGAATATATAAATAATACGCAATGGCATTTTTTTTAATCCCACTACCACCCAGTCCAAGCATCTTGTACATTATTGGTATTTCACAAGTAAATATATATATATATATAATTTCTTTAAAACAGAGGATTTATAACACATTGAAAAAATCCGGCCAGCCGTGGGAATCGAACCCACGACCTTCGCCTTGCCGGGGCAGTACTCTTACCAAGTGTGTATGGGTCCCACCTTATAAATCATAGAAATCCCTCAGTTTTCCAGATCTATAAAATTCCCTGAGTATTCCAGATTTTCCAGGGTGGTAGATACCCTGACCAGAGGTGAGCGCTCTACCACTGAGTCACCGCGACGAGACAAGTTTATGTTTTGAAGTGTGATTTCTGCAAAAGGTACAGGCGAACTCTATATAGTGTTGACGACATAATGAAAAGGGAGCAGTACAAAACTTTTTTGAATGGTCAGCTAATACCACAAACGCGGATCTGATTTCTAAATAATAATGGTATATTCACGCAAGAATGAGTACCATGCCACACATCACCTGAAGGATGAACGTATCAGCATATTGGATTGGGCAAGCAACGGTACAGGCCTCAATCCTCCAGAGGAAGTGTAGTAAGGTAGGAGTTGCAACGCTTAATAATTTAGTTAGTTTAAACACTGTTTCTTTTGCACACGTTTCGCTTCTGTTTTACCTACTTGGAGATGTCAACAGTGATAACTTTAATGATGAGAATGGTACCCACTATTATGTAAACTGAATGTGTAAGCTGTAGCTTATTAACATGACAGAATTACATGCATTTGAAAATTACAGCACGAAGAATATAGGAGTTCTTTATATGGATAATGTACTAGGTAAAGCAGAGAAATATAGAATTTGTCTCGAAGAACCTACTATGCATTCCACAAAACGTTAAGCAGGTATTACAGTTTATATAACGATTTAGCCATTACCGGTACGATTTATCGGATAGACTATAGATATTCTCCGTTGATTTGAAGCTTCAGATTACAACAGGAAGTACGGAATGTAATGTACGAATAAGATCAACACTGTTCGTTGTTCGATAAAACGTAAGTTCACAGAGAGAGTGACGCAAGTATGAACACAAGGAAAAGGCTGCTTTGCACTGGCAAGACAATGAATTGTAAGTATCCTAATGCCAGTGAAGGAAATTATCACGCCAAACGGACGAATAACAAAATATTAGCGGTGTCCTTTAGTGTAGAATCAATTACTGTTCTTGTTACAGCACTGATATTTACCGTAACGAAAGCACATTTCATGTAAAACATAAAAAAATGCCTTAAATACAAGTATTTCAACACATTTCTAATCAGTTGTCCAGGGACTGTATATGATTACGTACAAGACGTTGCAAATTACGAGTTAGGCGCTTCTGGCACACCATATACCAGATAATAAGAGGTTTCTACCCAAGCACGGAATTTAAGAGATACTGCTTAATGTTAGCCTTGAAACCTGATCAACAAAAGCACTACTCTCTTTCTTTTCCTTTCATTGTAAACTTCTCCTAAAGGTAACGTGTTAAGCTCAATCTTGACATCTTTATGTACATCAAGCTGCTTACATATTCTTTAAATATATGGATGTGCACTCTGTAAGGTTTCAATAGAAACAAATATGCCAAGATTTGGACAGAAACAAGTACCAAAACATGAGAACATAAAATAAATATGCATAAATACAGTGTTTTAAATAACTTGAGTATGTTTATATTATACAAGGAAGCCACAAAATCATAACTAACAATACTTACGCTTGCAAAAGTTTTGTTATAAAACACTAAATTATTTTCCACGTTTCATCCACCTTCAGAAATCTGAACATCAAGAAACACAAAATTTTTCAAGTTAAAAAAAATGGCAATAAGTACAACGAACAGTTGAGGAAGTCGTGGTAAACAGTGACTTCCGATAGAGAAAAATGTGGCCACATACGTAAAAATACGAAAAACTTTTTCACTTTTGGTAAAGTAACAAATATATGGAAAGTGGTTGACAGAAAATGTCTATTTAGTTCTATACTTTAACAAACAACTTAGGAAGGAAAATACAAGTTATGTTTAGATCACCCTTATCCGCATTTAGGATAGGATTTTTTTATGTATAATAAAACAAACTTCGCGTACAGTTCCCTCCATGTGTGAAATGGGATGAAATTATATTATTATTGGCAAGTAGTTATAATAAACCTGGAATCGGATGATCAGTTTTGGAGGGTTTTTTCATTCTCGATTTCATTTTATACCTATACGTATATCATCCTTTTTACAGCAAAATTTAATAAACACTTGTAAAACCTACGCTAAGTATACTTTTTTTCACTCGTAATACCGTCAATTTTACAGAATATTTGGCCCAAACTACAGAGTTAAATGCTAACAACTTGACAGATACATCATTTGATGTGACAACAACCTGCTTCAAATTTATTTACTTTCATAAAATTGGGTTGTTCAAAAAGTATCCGGACCTAGGATGTGTGGTGTAAAAAATCACACCTATGTGAAGGTGACAATGGTTCATAGCCTGCTCCAGTCTACCATTCTGACAGACATGTTTCGAAAGTTACTTTCAGTCTCAGTAAGTAACTTTGGCCGTAAAACAATATAGTAAAGTGCTATAAATATAAGTAATGCCATAACAGCGTATGGAAGCCATACTAAAAAATGGATTTACTTAGCTGCAACAGTCTTCAGTGCTGTGTCAACCAGAGATTTCTATGAATACAAATGAAACACAACTAACAAATGGAAATAACGTTCTCTATCTCAGAGCCCAGTTACTGTACTTCCTTATTACTTTTCATCAAATGACTTACATACACTTGTTCGGGCAATATGTGTCTGTTATTTTGTTTCATTTCGTTTGTTCCATTGTTCGGCAACGTAATCTGTTCTGCTTTTTAAAGGCAGAACGCAGGATAAGCGCTGGCCTTTGGTGTGAGAGGTCCTCGACTCGATTCTAGACAGAAGTTGAAAATTTTCAGTCATTGTGAAAGAGAAGACAGAAATATGCCGTTATAATGTACTGACCAAAAATTACTCAACTGAATGCAGTCTGGAGGTTACAGTGACATAGATGTTAGATTTTTTTAATGGGAACGTTCCTTTTGAGCACCCCACTGAAGTGCTACCTGCTTACAAACCACGCCAGCGACCAGGTTGTCGAGTCGATAAAGTTCACTCTGCGCTATTGTTCTACTGCCAGAACTAGCTAGTATATGCTTTAGTTCTTCGGGAAAAGAAACAGACCTATTCAAAAAGTAACATTGTTCAGAACCCTAGGAAGTCTTACTATATTTTAAAGCCTCGTAGGAAAAAGGAAGAGGTTAATTTTGTCGTCGCTGGCTGTACATAATCTCCCCAATAGTTACTATATCTATTTACATAAACAACTATCAGTAATAAGGAACTGCTATTCGTATTTAGAGTGGCTGCACACTGGTAGAGCAAAATTGTTGAGAACTAACGTTTCTCTGTGAAACAAAGATGCTTCCTCTTCAAGCAGATCAAAATAAAAACCGGAACTCTGTACACATGAATACCGAGAACTGTTTTCTTTTCAACCAACGTCTGGTGACAAGCAAACACAAAGGTGTTCGACTGTGCCAATGGTGAAGGAACACAATTTTGCTCCCTTGACAATGTGTGTTGACACTATCCTTTTTTTACACGAGTAAGCACGTTACTGCATACTTGACGACAAAACGTTTTTGCTTAAAGCAATCTTGCACTACCAGTCTGCGGACGACTTTACTGTACTTACCCGATCGTTCTGAGAAGGGGAAGAATTTGGCAAGAAACAGCAAAATTCGACCACAAAATACGGTGTTTTGTGAACGTGACAATCGTCTCAATAGATCTGGAAAAAATAAATTAACATTGTTATAAAACAATTTAATATTGTCCAATAATATAATATACAGTAAAAATAAAATAATATAAATAGAGCGATGAAATACTTGAAAACGAACACACAAACATCTAATAGTTTTACTGATCCGAAAATAAATAAAATACATGTCGTCACTTAAAAACTGTAATCTGACCAATATCTTTGTTAACATAAAGTAACTTATTTTATAACGGGAAATTCTCTCGAAGAGTATACACCATTCAGTGCTAAGATTTTTGTTTTCAGAGAGAATACAGCAGTCTGAAATTTACTTCACAATGGTCAAGTAATGCGATAAACTTGCGTGTATGATGCACATTTTTACAAGCGGGATGATCACTTAAGTTCAACTGATAGATAATCAAAGTTCAGAACGATCAGCTGAGAATCTAATTTCAAAACTGGAATCTCTTTTTAAGAAACTCATTCAAGAAGGTCTTACAAAGATTTAAAAAAAAAAAAAAATAATATCAGTGCTTGTACAGATTATTCAATTACTCATAACAAACTGACCTACTGTAACCTAGTCGGTAGCGCGCTCGACTTCAGTGCGAGCGGTCCCGGGTTCGATTCCCGGTAGGAGCTCAAAAATTTCGGTGTTGACCCAGCATCGCAAGGACAACTGGGGAGCTGCTGTGAATAAAGGACAGTGGAGATCACAGTGAGAGCTTCGGCTCTCCTCTCCCAACTTGTCTGGTCAGCGTGGGAGCAGTAGACCAACTCCTCCCTTTGGGGAGAGGCCTCATCCACTAGCGGATTGAATATGGCTGTGATTTATTTATTTATATATATTTGAAGAGATGCATTTCTGAACAGAATAGTGACTTGTCCAGAAAAACAGATAAATTGATAGAAAAAAAAATATTTTTAGACAACCACCATTTGTCTATTTAACGAATGAAACAAAACCTGAAGACAAATAACGCAAATCTTACCATTACACATTCTTAGTAAATTGTTCTTGCACGCACTAAAAAACATCTCCTCTCTCCAAACACTAACTCCATTTTCAACAAATGCGAAGAGTTGTTCACAATGGTCCAAGGTCAAAGCATCAAAAATATCTCCCAGAAGAACCACTGGCATCGTAGACGTACACATTTCTCTTCGGCATGCATCTATACACAAGGTAACATAGGTTTCCCACGTGTCAACAGTTCTATCACGCTTGGCTAGAAGTTCAATTAAGTAATCCCTCATCACTTGATCCAAAGTACTGCGTTTGTCTGATTCGCTGAAAATAAAATTATATATATAATCACATTTCCCAAGGAGGCAATACAATTGAAAACTGTGTGTACTATCATTACATGTCAATAAGCTTCCACTAGTCTATTAACAGATAAAAGCAATACTCCATTATTTCTGAGGACAAGCTCGGAAATAACAGACACACAAAAGAAATCATAAAAATATGGAGGTGTAGAAATATGGGTACCATCGCGCAGGGCAAGATACCGTAAACTGGAAGATGGCTTTTTTCGATTTTGGTAAAGTGACTAATTTACTGGATGGTTTATATATATATATATATATTATAAGGTAAATTTAAGACAAATGAAGGAGAAACAACGATAAGACTTGAGAGTCCATATACATATATATGTATATATACATATATATATATATATATATATATATATATATATACTCTCCCAACCCGTCTGGTCAGCGTGGGAGCAGTAGACCAACTCC
>JAGDQP010006069.1:56842-74478 GCA_022664845.1 Lepisma saccharinum
CTCCAGATGTGTTGCCTGTGCGGCGTCCACCCAGCGTCGTGAGGCCAATTGGGGAGCTACCTGAATAATGAGGTAGCGATCACAGTTGAGGGCTTCGGTTCTCCTCTCCCAACACGTCTGGTCAGCGTGGGAGCAGTAGACCACCTCCTCCCTCCGGGAGAGGCCTCATCCAGTAGTGGATTGAATATGGCTGTGTATTATACATAGATAGATTGATAGGTAGACACACAAATGTATCCAACAAATTAACAACTATCCTTTTGTATATATGTTATTTTCCTTACGTTTTTTTTTCTTTTTTTTTTTTTTGTAGGATAAAACATCGAAAATAGACTAGCGGTCCTTTTACCTAGAATAATTGACAATTAATAGCAATATGCACTATTTTAATAATATTTCACTATGAATGAAAAACATCAACACTAGACTTTACGTTAATTTGAAATAAAAAATAAAACAAGGTGGAAGACAGTAATCAACTAAGCCAATTTCTAAAATGGCATAATTGCGCGAAAGGCTATTCTCAAATAATAATATCAAGATGTTCAGAAATGAATGGTCATTTCCGTACCTCAACACACTATTACTGAGTTTTGGCATGGACTGGAGTAAATAGTTGCTTCATTCGAAGTAAGCTCCGTCCATGCCAACGATTCACAAGGCTCTCAATTCCTTCCAGGGTTGGCTGTTTTTTGTATTGTTTTTGTCAAAAAAAATCTATTGGTTTAAACCAAAGAAGTAAGCAAAAATGGCACAAATAGTGTGAATTTCATGGTGACGATTCCACATATTAAACCATCTGCGTTAATTTTATATCATTTTTGATCAATTTTAACTAACTTTCGCATAAGACTAATTTTAATGTGTTTTGTGTACTATTCTCGAAATACAATATATCTCCTGGTCGTGTATGTAGATTTCTTACAAGTCTCTGGTAAGGATTTGAGGTATTTGGTAGAACAGAATCTAGAGTTTTTATTTTAGACCTTTTAATCCTTACAGTACAGGTATATAATGGCTTCTCTAACATGTTCCTTTAAATGTGTGGATAAGTTACATTTAGTCATTATCTATATGCAAACTGAGCATACAAATTTTACTATGAAAACGCCCTGAAGATCTGTTTGTTTTAGTGTGGTACCCCCCTTGTATTCAGTAGATCTTTCAATGCTTTTCGTGGTGACGGGCATAAGTTTTTAAGCTATTTCCCTGGATTTTGGATAATTTTTGATAAGTAAATTTTGGATAGTTGCCGTTCAAATGTTGGAGTACTGTTACTGTTTCATGCCCGTATGTTGATCTGTAAGATGTCTTCTTGCGCCAACTTTTAAGTGTAGATTTGGGGTAACCATTTCTTAAATCTATTCTATTTCGTTTCTAAGAGTCGTTTAAGTGTTGAAGGCCTGAAAGAAGAAGTTACCAAAGGTTATATTTTATGCGCTTGGATAGGCTGATTTAGCTTGTATATAGATATCACCTGAGAGTGGATTTCTGTACACAGTGGTGTTCCAACTTACTGTGCTGCTTGATCAAGAATATGTACAGAACCATTTTTGTTCATTCACCATTGTGAATTTTATCCTCGGTTGTACTGAATTGAATTTTGATGAAAGGGTTGAGCTTACATTCATGTTGGAATGGCATTAAGGAATTAACAACGCACTTAAAATATCGTATCGTATATATTTGTACTAGCCCTGTTTCAAAGTGGTTTAACATAATAACAGCCAATATATATATATATATATCTGTTGCATATATTAGACAAAGGTAAAAGAGGCGCTCATAATTACGGTTCATGTTTTTGATTTTCACGGTAGCCATTTTTTATTAGGTAAAATTTTAGAATACAAAACTGGTATTTATGTCGTCCAAAGTAAAAATAGTTTTAATAAATAAAATATGTACACTCAGAAAATTTATACCTACAACCAGAGACCAAATAGATATTTCGGGTAAAGAACACAAACTGTACAAAACCCAAAACATAAAACTGAATGTACTAAATGTATGGTTTCCCACTTGGCTTCCGCGCAACAAAATCACGTCGATTTCAGACCAAAAAAAAAAAAAAAGGGAGTTTCTAACATTCCGAAACATGACACTCATGGAATTTACAGCACCTGAAGTCTAGGAGTCACCATCATCAGCTTTAATCAGTCTGTAGAAAAAAGAATGAAAAAGGTAATGTTTTGGCCTTTAGTCACGGTACAATCCTAACATTTACCTGGTGCGAATGAAAAAAAAACTTTCAGTCTAGACGGCCTATCCTGTGGTTTTAATCCGGAACCCCCCGATTACGAGACGAACAGGTTTTCGCTGGGCCATCACAGGTGAACTTTATCTCCTTCCAAAATAATTGTGTAATTTGTCGAAACATTCATTTATTTTACTCTTTATGTGAAAGACTCGTGTACAAAAACATAGTACAGGAATGAAAGAACGTACCTTCCATTGAGTGATTCAAATTTCTTCTGCAGCGAGTCGATGTCTCCAGTCTGACAACACACTTCAAGTGTTCGCTGCAAAAGAATGAGAAAATTGGGAAATTAGATATCTGAAAAGCAACGTATCAACATACCAAAAAATAACAAAGTAACACACAGTTATTTGTTGTATTACAGCGATCGATGTTTTCCCTTCAATAACACAATTATCTCCTTGCTAACATTTCAACGATAGGTGAGAGAGAAACTGCAAGTTGAAAGAATATATTGCAACATACTTTGAGTTAGTAAAACAACTAGCATAATTTATTCACCATCTATTAGCATGCTCCCAATCAGGACACAACTACAGAGAACTAAGGTGAGAAACTATATTATTTTTAGGAGAATCTTGAATGAGGCTCCAGATGTTAAATACGAGGAAGGTATTTTCTAGTAATACGTTCGTACTCTTTGTGGTCAGTCTCTCGTGCATGTGGTGACGTACTAGTACTGCAGGATGACGTGCTATTAGTGATACAGAAGTGATAGTGGTGTGTAACTGCCACCAAAAATGGTATACCTGCCAAAAACAGCATGTGTATCCATTCAGTTCCACATTGCGAAACGAAGCGTGGGTCAATGTAACAAAGAACGGAGGGAAACCTGAGCTGACTCCGCTCTCCCAAATGAAATTGTTGCGAAATTGGTACAATTTTCAATATGAAAGTGAGACAATAATAATAATAAAAAAAAAAGGCGGAGGGCATAGTGCCCCACGCACACTGTCAACCAAGAAAAGATAATTAATGCTGCATACTGTTCACATTGCCTGGAGCACTAACTTGTCTTCTTTCTCTTACGTTTCTGTCTATCAGACTTTTATATCTTTGTCTTTATCTGTGGTTAGCAATGTATTACTCCGCGGTTTCTTCTTTTTCTAACGACGCTTTTAATAATTCGATACAGCTTATCTCTTGTTTTATTTTCAATCCTTTCTCTCTCTTTTCTCATAATATTTAATAAATATTATTTCATTGTATCATATATATATATATCTTAACTATTATCAGAATGAGTTTTCTCTAAGTTGTGTTTTCCTAATCTTGTGGAACTATTTCATGTCATCATCTGTTCCGAAGAGCAGAAGCAAACGACGTACTTACTTCGTTGCATAATAGTTGATGGAGCCAAGTTGCTAAGGCTCTGTAAAAATGGTCGACTTATTTCTCTATAGAGGCCATTCTAAAATTATAATCTAATAGCGTTCAGGAATTATTGGACAAAAGATTTAAAATACTGAAAGCAACTCAGAGGTAAGGGATGTAAATTTGTAATCTTCAATTCCGGACTTCCCCTTTTCACCATGGTGTGATTTTTTTTTCTATTGCGAGGTGGCAATTCTTCAGTGCTTAAAAAGTTAAATTTTATCAAAAATTAATCTGTGATCCCTTTTCGGATAATTATTTTTGTTGAAACTCAGTGAAATTATTAATCATGCACTGTTAAAATGTTATAGAGGGAGAATTTGGTCGACGTTCCATCCATCCCCCATCCCTGGCAATGCAGTTTTCTAAGGCAACCA
Source organism: Lepisma saccharinum (assembly GCA_022664845.1). Classification (NCBI taxonomy): domain Eukaryota; kingdom Metazoa; phylum Arthropoda; class Insecta; order Zygentoma; family Lepismatidae; genus Lepisma; species Lepisma saccharinum. The sequence goes on from JAGDQP010006069.1 coordinate 60,854, forward strand.
AGTTAAATTAGCCACTGAAATTTTCCAAGTTTTATATATATTTCCACTTTCCTGATACAAATTGAAATCTTTGGAAATTCATAGTCTTGTTTAAATTGTTGACAGTCTTTTCTTATATGGCTATGATCCGTTTGCTTTGCACTTGCTACCTTCCTCCTTTAAGATGCCTTTAAGAAAATTAACCTAACCTGAACTGATCTAAACAAAGCTAACTTTTGGCACGCTACGTTCTTCATGTTTCTGAAATTCAGTTGCTTTCATGGACAGGCCTAGTAGAAAGTGTGTATGCAGTAAATTGTTCTAAAAATATACGTAACGTTCTCGGCAATTGAATTAGAAATTTCACATACAATTTTACTCAGTTTATTAATTTACTATTTTATTTTTTTTAATGAATAACATCTTATCTATTGATATTTGTAACGCAGAAGCATGAACTGAATGGTTTCTTTATTTTACAAACCTGTATTGGACATTCTGTTGAAAAATTTAGTCATGAACTTCTGTAACGCGTTTGGCTTATGTTCGCCTGAAATATTAAATTTCTGTTGGCGTGCTTCGTGCAGCTATGTTTGTATGTACCTGAACAACTTCTGTTTTATAAAAATGTTCTCACTTCTGTTTACCAGCAATTAAATAGTTGGCAGAAAGCGTATGATTTTTATTTAATAACCTCGCAGATCAATAGATACAAGTTAACATATAAGGTAACTTAATAAATATATAGTGGTAAGAAAGAGTTATGTTGACATGTGGAACAGTAGCTCAATTCTATATAATGCTCTACATAGTTGTGATCCACGTTGATACTACACAGTAAGATCGCACTATGCGAATATTTATTTCTGAATCAATTAGAAGTACCCTAAAGAAAACATTTGAAGCGGTTAGAGGATAATGGTGTCATGTTACTTTTTTTCCTTCCACCTTTTTCCACAAACAAACTCGTTTGTCTGAGTAACATATCCCCATCATCGTTTCTGAATCTCTTCATTCAGACGAGGAATAACTAAAATGGGGTGTTGTAGAGCAACAATAACACATAACACTTTCATCCACCACCAGAACTCAATTTTTTCCAAAAATGTAACATGACACCTTTATCCTCTAACCGCTTCATTTATTCCGATATTTTAGCTACGTCAAGCTGTATTCTTATGAAGATTTCTCCTTTTGAATTCGAGCGATGGTTTGGACTAGATTGGGTTAGGTAAGGTACGGTTCGATGTTGGTCGGGGAACGATTAGATTGATGTCTTGAACATTTGAGTCGTAGATGAGAATATATAAATGAATATTTAATAGTTCTGGGGCATCCCGTTCCTATTCAAGGCTTTTATTAGCTTAGGCTATGTTGATACTGTGTGGAATTTTCCCCGGTCTTAGGATGGATGACCTTGCAGAAGTGAGTCAAGAGTACTTAACAGAATATCTTTTCTTTCTTTCTGAGCGGGCACGATTGAAGTTTTAAGAGATTTTAGTTGAGCAGCTGTAGCTTATGAATCAAGGCATTGGAAGTCGAGTGCCCCCATTTCCGGGGAACCCCGGTGAATCATAGAGTCTACATGTCGTAAAGCACTGGTCCTGATATTTATATTCTTTCTTTTCCCTTAGTCCTATTTGTTTCCATGTGTCTTTTCGCTCGGTGTTCGCCATGCATTCCCTTATATGACCTCCCTGCTGATTTAGTTGTTACGGTCGCTGCTTGCTGATCACGGGGTCCCAGGTTCGACTCCCGGCTCTGCCAGGGAATTTTTCTAAAGCGAGAGGGTTTGGAACGATGTTGGGTGGGCACGATGCAATTGGAGATCAGCTGTGAATAAAGACAGTGGCGATCAGAGTTGAGATCATCAGCTCTCCTCTCCCAAAACGTCTTGTCAGCATGGGAGCAGTAGACCAACTTATTCAACCACTTCATTCATTCATTAGTGGATTGAATATGGCTGTGAATTATATATATATATATATTCGTGAGGTAAGTACCTGACTGGGTACTGCCGTATCTCACCATCTTTCTACATGAGGTCACTGGTTTTGACAATGTTTATTATTCGTCTATTGGGAAACTTCAGAGGTCGGTTCTCGGTATGCCCAATCTATCTAGACGTCGGTTTGAGCAGACTTTTCTGTGCCGCTATGTTGACGTGGAGTAGTTGAGTAACTTCCAAAGTTGGTCGTTCGTTTCCAGTAAAATATAGAAAATTTACACGGAAGATATGGATAATTTGCTCGTCTGTGTGGTTAATAATATATAAAAAGAACGAAAGTTGAGTTTATTTTATTGTATAATCGGTGATAAACATGGAACTATTTGGGAAGCTGAGGGAACTACTTGGCGGAAGGTTACCGCATGAATGGACTGTGGGAAAGTTACGAGCATTTATATTGTGAACATTGCTACAGGTTTATAGAACGTTGCCCTGGATGCGAGTTAACAGTATTACAGCTTGTGAAACAATTCGGTGATACTTAGCAAAATCTTTGAAACTGTGTGAAAGTCATGGATTAATAAATCTAACAACAAATTGCAGAAAGTGTGGTAAGCTTTGTTCCGACGAAAAGAACTGTGACGTATATGAGAATAAAAAGTGTAAAAATACATGACTGCACCTAACTTTACCTAACCTGCATGGTCAGTAATTTAAGAGATCTACGAAAATGCAAGAAAGCAATTATTAATAATAAATATGAGCATATGAAAATATATTTTGATAATATACATGACCACACCAAACCCTACCTATCCCCCACGTTCCCATGGTCACTAATTTAAGATGATGGACGAAAAATGCATGTAAGCAATTATTAATAATAAATGTGAACACGGTTACCCTGCGCGGTAACCGAACGAAACAGAAAACCAGTGAACTGGACGTAAAAATGGATGATTTTTAAATTTTCGTAGCATTTCGAAAAGCAGACGGACGACCAACTTCGGAAGTAATGTCGAGCAGTTTACCGACATTAGGGTTGCATGACCTCGAAGTAACATGGGCCTAGGTTGAATGTGCGAGATATCACTCAGGTTGCAATTGGAAATGAAGTGTTGCCAGCTGTGGCTACTTTATTATGCACCTTCTATATTCTGTTTTCTCCTGTTTCCCCTTTCCTAGTCCTTGGGTTTTCCTTAGAGTACACTTTTATTTTCTTCCAGTTTAGGTTTTTGCTTTAGAATGTGTTGCTGCTAATGCTTTGCGTTGAGTGCTCCGATGCATATGCAATTTTAAATAAATCTACTACTCCATAATAGAGTTCTTATGAATAATATTACAGTTATATTATATAAACTATTAGGAACCAGGAAGTTAACGGTTATAGACACTCTACAACGGTATTTCTCTTCTCAAATGTTTATCGAGAAGTAATTGCTTTCCTAAATAGATTAACTTTTTCACTTAAGAAAATAAAGTAATTCTTACTATCATCTACATTTCAAGGAAATACCAATGTACTTATTAGCGTTGGCTGCGTACAATGCAAAATCATGAAGTATAAGCAACGCATTTTCATAGTCTCTGCGTGTATACATTACAGCTTTGGAAGATCTACTCCAAAGTAAAATAACAGGAGAAAGGTAATGTTAAGAAGGTGTGTAAAAGGGTTGAAACGCAGATTAGAATAAGTTTAGTAGTCGTGGAAATGTAATAAGGGTGAAATATGAGCTTCCGTGGGTGAGAACTGGAAGTAGCTGATTGTGTCAACTGTGTAAAATTTTAAAACTCGTGTATATACATAAAAAAAAACATGACTTTTCTAACCTAACCCACTTAGATGTTAACTTATAAACATTAGAATTAAAGAAGGCAAAACTAATAAAAACCTTGTCATCTGAGTGTGATGCCCTCAGTACACTCCTCCGCGTCCCACCACATCGGGCTCAGAATAAACTGAAGTACGTATGTTCTTTGTGGGACTGTGCGTATGGAAGTGCGAAACAGAATTATTTTGCTTTTAAAACACGAGTTGTGCTGAGCGTATCATATTGATTAGCAGCTGGCTCGTTTGGAGTAGATAAAGTTCGTTTTAGCCTACCTTTGAACGATGTGTCCTTGCACTCACACCCTCATGATTTTACAACAGTCTGCATTTTATACATCCGAATCAATGAAAACAGGAACATTGGAAGCAATTCAACTACATAACAATAACAGAACCAGATAGTGTAAAGTACCGAAATGAATAATAACTGGTTTTGGTATACGTTTTACCTGGTATTCCTCCCGCATTGTTTCAAAGGAATAAAGTCCTGAACTCATAATGATGTTTCCTCAAACTGAGAAATCCTTTAGATAACATAGAAACATTGGTTTTAACACAAAGAAGATGCGTCTATCACACTTTTAGTACATTTTCTAAATGTCATTCAAACCCAATTCAATCCATCAAAGCATTATCACAGAACAACAAGAAATGTTTCCTTTGCTAGAAGTTCTTACGTATACCTGTAGATGCCTCTACCAGTGCTCGATAGTAGCGACGGTTGCGGCTAAAGTCGATGCCTTCAGTTTCCCACTAATTCTTGATAAGAGTGGTTGTTTAAACTATAGCTCTGCTGTACACAAGTAGAGTAGAAATTTGCTTGACGCGTATTGACTCTTACGGGGAAACAAGAAGCCAACCTCATTAAATTTGAGGTGTTACTCTCTACCTGGAATGCAAATATACTATTTGAATGTAGATTACGGACTGCATTGTAACAACGCGTTTATGTACAAAAAATTGCAGGTTTTCCTCTTTATCCTACTCAAGTTAACATTCACTTTTGGATTCAAGTTCAATCTTTTTGTTGCTGCAATTTATTATGTACCACATTCATTGTATTAATCTGATAGATGGCCTAATATGTATGCGTTGAAAGTATTACACAACTATTACACAAAGTATTATTGAAATCACTCTTACGTTCAAGATTTCCATATGGAATATTTACAAAATAAATCAAGAAAATGTACTAATTCTTGTTATAACTTCAGAATATCAATGTTCTGAGCATTTTTAAGTCAGGCTCGGCACCGTAACACTAGTCCGCTGAAGTTATTTCAGGAACGATCATTTTAAAATATTCCCTGTTTCTTACAATCATCCCATTTATGCTGCACTACAGAAGTATTCGAAGCAGTGAAAGGCTACGTTAGGTTGGATTAGGATAGTTTAACATGGTTAATATTCTTTAATTGTGCTTATGACCTGTAGTCCTTCGGAATCAACTCTATGGAGCTGCTCCATTATATTCACATGAGAAACCGGAATCACCATCCACTTTCAGTGATTTGATTCATTTTTAGAATCAAATCACTGGAACTGGATGGTGATTTAGGTTCCTTCTTGGAAAGCATTTTTAGTTAGAAGTCGAGTTTAACAGAATAGTCAGTTAAACCCGAATTTTCTTTAACTAGTGACCATGGGAACGTGGAAGTTAGGTAAGGTTATGTATCTTTATAGCATTTTAAAACAAACAAAGTATAAGAATACATAACCGTACCTAACATCCACGGTCATTAATTGAGGCACTTGATTAAACTCGACTTCTACCCATTTTTATCGAATGTAATCTGTACTTAATATGCTATCAAAACTAACTAAACCGAATTTAGTTAAACACCAATTAATGTAAAATATAATTTAAAAATTAAATTAAATTGAAAATATTTTTTAAACGATGAAACATAATTACTAACAACACGTTGAGCTCCTAATGTACATTAATATGATAGTCACGAAGAAAAGTGAAGGATTAAAATATCACTGAACTTATTAATAGGATCGATATTATCGCGTTTGCTGTTATTAAGAAATATATAATTTGCAAGGTAATTATAAGGTCGTCATTTTCACATAACTTTCAAAAGAACCCCCTACTTGGTACACGAGGTGTTCCTAAAAAACGTACATCATTTCTTCCTGATTTTGGAATTGTCATTTGGATGCAATCATTTGCTGATATAGATTAATAGTATCACTGACATTTGCTAACATCTTACAATATTTAAGAATAAAATATTGAATCACTCAAACACAAACGCTGACTTTTAACGTTAAAAAAAATTAAACGTTTTTGTAATGAAAATAATGTTTAGAATGTGATTACGATTCATTGTTAATATGAATTTAAATATTTCTTATTGTTTTATTTTAAATATTTTTAAAATTTATATTGTTATAAAGAAACTAAATAAATGTTCATGATGGAAAAACGATAATGGAAATCATGAAATTTAATGACCAAAAATGCAGTTTAACGAAACCATTGTTTACTATATCGATTCTTACGTGATTGATCGATTCTTAATAGCTAGAATTAAAATAAAAATGTGATTCGTACAAATGAGCTGAAGTGGATATAAGGGAAGCGTTCCGGTTAGTTTTCGTCAAAACAAAGTTACTGATTACGTACGAAATGTTATTTATTCTCATCGACTCCCTTGTTCATGACAAAACAATACTTCTTAATGCTATAGGATAGGGTGGTACTTTATTGTGAACTAACCTAACATTTCTTGTTAAAATATAACACGAAGAATTTAGTGTACAAATATGTTCTTGCCAGCAATCTAGAAAGATTCCTATAGGTTAGAAAAGTTGTTGTGTGCCAAGTCTCACAGTATATCATACTACAATCGAATGGTGGAATAGACTCTAGATAAGTGATTTTCAACAAGTGTACAGCGAGATTTACTAGGTGTGCTGCGAAACTTTTGAGACATTAGCTGCATCCTAAATACACCCTTCATCTCCAATTTCCTTTCCTACCGGAAGGTCGGCCATCTTTGTGATACTGCTGGTAAAAGTAGTTAAATAATTTCATTCAATATGTATTTTGAAAAAGGAAAAAGAAAAATTATGAGCTTAAACATATTTTTACAGGCAAATCATTTGTTTGTTGACATCTGATACTAATAGATTTGAAGAAAAAAAACTTGAGTTTGTCGTTTCTTTTCAGTTAACGTTGTTGCCACCTCGTACGTTAGTGTACAGCGGGAACATACTACAAAGCATAGTGTGCCGGAAACAACAAGAGGTTGAGAACCACCACTGTAGACATCCGACTCATTCGAAAGTGACAAGACATGACGTAGTGTAGTTCTAATGTTAACTAAACGTAAATTAGTTACTTCTAGTTACCTTTAATTTTGCCGCCGTAATGTTAGGTTGGGGTAGGTTTATGGCATCTGTAGGTTCTACATCCGAGCGATGGAACTATATTCCATATCCTCGTGCTTGTTTTGACGGATACGCTTTAGATATGGTCACCTAACTTCACGCTACCATACTAATAGTTTTCTCACGCACATTCACAAAGTAATACCAAACGAACAAAGGTAGGTTAGTTAAAGTCTGTTTTCTAAAATAGTTACTTCATATATTTCTGCTCGTATTAATGTCATGTTCTCTATGCGGCGGAGGGATATTAAGGGATGAGACTCCACTTTCCACTGCATTACTTACTTCCAATCACGACACCATTTCAATTCGCTTTTCCCGACTTGCGAACTGTGAGAGTACGCATCCATTGCACTTAAACGATTTTTTGTGCAATAATGTAGTTCCATGAATTCCATTAACTTCACTTATTCCTTTACGCTTTCGTGACTCAATTGCTCTTGGTTTACACGTTCCGAATACCATTCAAGACTCCCGAACATTTAGTCTCTCCTGTAATTGCTACAAATTTGGCTGACTATGTCTAAATTTATCAGTTATTATTTGGAGCTATGTCCTGCCGTGATGGTCGAGTGATCTGAGGATTTAGGCCAGCGTCGCCTAAGTTCTAGTTTCCACGCTAGTTTGGGAATGTTATAAATTTCACATCTCATTACAGAATCAAAACAGAGTGTGGATTAATTACTAAAAGAGCCCCAACACGCAGAGATTATGTGAGCTATATACTAATATGGACAATAGTTTAATCTTCCGTACGGTAGATGGCAAATATATTTCACTAGAAAACTTAATTTTTCCTTTGCCGTGTAACCTCCATGCCATATAATTAAACACTTATGAAGTTATCTATAGTATGTTCAACGCTATTCAATCGGAATGTAATATGATTTATAGCCTTCACAGATTTACATGGCCTCAGTTTATGTCATTGTGGACGACTCGAAGAAATTACATAAGTTACATTTCACACTGCAATGGTCACGGTGATAACTGAAATGGCTAGGTTTTGCAAAGAAAATAACAACATTTAAAGTCAATTAAGCTTCTCAGTCACAGCGTATGTCTCTGTGCCAAATCTAACTGAAAATTTCATCGCAGAGTGAACTATAATTGTTCGTGTTCCTGGCCACAAGAAAATGTGCTACCAAGAATAATTCAACTCTACCCCCGTGGTCAGTATCTCTCTCTTTTGGTTCGCATCAAGGCATAACCCGGTCCACAACTGACGATCATGTTTCAAGCAGAGTCTACTGGAGTTCGTACAACAGTGAACAGAAGCAGCAATACTAATTCACTGTGACGGTTTAGAGGGTGAAATAACTATTCCAGGTGCAGTTAAAACACAATGCATTAGGCCAGCAACATTCTATCCAAAGTTATCTTCAAATCTACACCGAGAAATATATCAGAAGTTGCAAAATTCCCTCTTCTGGCTGTCGATTTCAGCAGTGACAATATTATTGAAATTACGAATTACAACCATTTTAGATAGGCATAGCCTATGCGTGATTTCTTTATGAATATGTTGGTTCTTAAATTTAATCCGGTTGGTGAGGTTTGCTTGTTAGGCTATGATAGGGAAAAATAAGCTAATTTGTCCCTCACCTACATTTGTTCTGTAACGTGGCGTTTATAGAAGTATTACCTACAGTGCGTTATTTTAGCATTAACACATTAATTTATGCAGCGTAACAAATCAAAATTAAGTACAGACTAGGTTTTTTGTCGTCTTTCTATTTTGGAACTTTATGTAAATTACTGTAGCATGGGAAAAAAGTTTAAAAACCGTTGCTCCATAGTGTGAATAGTGAGTTTGGATGGCAACGAATAAACTTTTCAACACTAAATAGTAATCTTGTTGCAAATACAGACTGGCGTATCCTGAAACTTTTCTGTTTTCTGGTCGCAAATTTTAAATATTCTGATAACTATATAATTTTAAATATTGATTATATTCTGTTGAAATTTGATCGAAAGAGCCTGTAGCTAAAGAAATTATTCTGATCGTATCGAAGCCACCTAAACTACTCAATGTAATAGAATTGTCTGGCTTCGTAGGCCAATACAGGTCAGGGGAGAAGATGTGAGAAGGAAGTCGCCAGAATCTATAGTGTTAAGGTACAATTCCGGTCCTTATTTGATGTGACTGAGGAAAGCCTTGGAATATAGCTGAAATTCTGTAGTCCTTTTCATACTGAAAACCTATATTTGCAATTGTTCAAGAGTTAGCATTATTTTCATTCTTGTCTATTTTCAGAACTGTGGATTACGCTGAAGATTGTAAATGCAAAACATCATTAGTTCTTCCAGTAGCTAAAACGTCGCTTTCGAAATACTTTGGATTGGGGTTTGAACATAAAGAATATATTGCCCGAAACACCATTTGAAATACATCACATGTAGTATTATAATCCGATCAATTTTTAAAGACTATTCATCATCAAAGTTGAACATTTCTGTTGCAACTATGCATGTGGGAGGTATGACTTAATTTGCTATATACACTGAAAATTTCCTGGCACAAAAATTAACTTTATATGAACGCATATAAAAAACTGTATATGAACCTACTGAAAAATTGTCAACTGTTTGTGTGCTCAATGTGTCTTCTTTATTGGCTTCTTACCCTTAATGCACACATTAGTTTCATATTTACCGAAGTTCACATTATCTGGAGTACGTTTTCAGATCACTTTTAGTACATTTGCCATATTAAGTGAACCTTTTGTGCATGAATTGGATATCAGAACACCAAAAGTTCATATATTATGCACTCAAAATATGGTGTAATTAATATGAATTTCACGAAAAATTCATATATTACGCACTTAAAACGTGGAAAAACAAACATATTGTGAACTTTTCGGGACATACTGTGCAGTTTAAATGTACTTTGATTTTCAGGGTAGAATAATGTATTCATGTTTATTTATGGTGTTGTATCAGTATATATTAATCAAATGTCATAGTGGATCAATAAATATGTTTGTTATCTGATGTTCAAATTACGAAATAAATTTCTTTCTACTGTAATCTATTTTGTTTTGATTTCTCTGTGAAAGAAAATAAATCTAATTGCAAATACTAAATGAAAAATTAGTTTAAATGTCTTTTTTAAATTCCGGCTTAAATTGTTGCAATTCCGGAATGTTATGTTAGCCGTTATTTGAATTCGTAGGATCACGTAACACACTTGATCATTTGCGTCCATTGGATTAGAACGAGAATGTGGCGTAAACTCAAACTGTTCTTACGGAGACTATCTGGTTCGGAGGTAGGTATTCCAAGGTTTCATCAGATTCGGACTTATTATTTTATAATAATACCTCAAATAGAAACCTTATGCATTCCTTTGTTCCGAAGATATGCGCACAGGTAGATTTACTTTTTTGCCAGTGTTATAGAAGTCGTGTATTAAAGAAATGCATTAGTAAAGAAAGGAACTTTAAAGTAGATTATACTACTGTATTGATTTTATATCATTGAACAAGAAAATGCTAATTGTATTAATTGGTCTGTTTTGAGAGCATTTCCTGTAGCTAATACTGTATAAGGATCGTAAAATTATAGATACTTGAGTCCATTATTGATGAATGATTTAATGTTATCAAATTAGGTTAATATACTATTAAGAATTACTATACTAATTTATGCTGTAAATATTCATAAATGAACTTTATATTCTACCCCAACTGAACGTTAAGTATGTGACAATATGCTGTTACATGAGAGTGGTCCAACTTGACGGGCGTATGCCAAAAGTGCCTATTGAACTCTTAAAAGGTATACGCTATGTACTTTTTCAATACTCGTTCAATTATATCACATCTTGAATGTAACCGGATATTTCAATGTTATTGACAAAGATGCTATGGCAGGGGTGTAACGCAAAATATACGGGATTTTATGAAGTAAGTAGGATTACATTAGTGCACTTTGTTAGTGAATAGCAGATACATCACACATCAAATGCAACGTAACCCTGGAACAAGTAAGATAAACAAATTGAAATATTAAAAGACATGAATATAAAATTTTTTGCTGTGTGGCTGCTGACATTGCACGGTTGGGCTTTAGGTACACCTCACGTCACTCACTCAATTATTATGTGCCGACCTGGCAGCCGTGCGGTCTAAGGCGTTATGAATACGACTCGAAGGTCCCTGATTCGAGTCCCGGCAGGGGCATAGGTGTCTTAACTAGAACGTAACGGGTCAAAGTCAACAGTTACTAGACTGTTCCATATAAAATAAAGTTTACCAAAGTTTTTTCTACCAATTATTATGCGCGTTAGGTTGCATTAGAGTACTTAAATTTAGCTAAACGAGCATTAAATATTTTTGGTTTAATTCTTGGTAAGGGTAACATAAATGAGGTCACTCCCTTAAAATGTGTGTTCTGGGAAGTATTAAGTATATTTCTATGCACAGAAGCTGGTCGTTAAGCTGGTAGGTGAATAGATTAAGAAAGCACCCAGTTCGAAGACCTGCTCCTTCTTAGCTACACCAGGCACCACCATTCTCTTTCCTTCAAATTCATTCGTACATTGATTTTTTATAGTGCCCTTATTATGTATACAATCATTTCGATTCTGTAATGTGTTTGATGTGAGTTGCTTTCTCTTTGTCATGAAAAGTTCCTTAAGAGACAGCGACACTTAGCTACGACGGCCTGCAAAATAAGGATCCAATTTAACATGGATTTTCACACATTTCTAGGAATATCCTGGTTTCATCACGCTCTTTCGAAGAAACACGACTCAATTGCCTCTTTAAACAGAATACATGGCATTGTAAAGGTAAACATGTATTCATTAAGTATTTTCTCTTAGAAATACATATTATTTAAATAGCAAATTTCTCATGCACATTATAATAATATGTATTTCTGAAGAGAAAATAGCAAGCATGTGCTTCAGTTAAGTAGTTTAACAATTTCTTGCAATATATGGAGTAATTGTTTCGAAACAATCTGATAAAATCATGGCATTCTTCGAAATGTGCGAAAATAATGTCAAATTGAACGCTCATTTTGCAAGTCGCCGTAGCCAAGTACCGCTGCCTCTTAAGTTCGTGCCTGAAAATATCTTATACTTTAGTGAATTCACCCCAATATCAGTTATAATAAATGAAACAGAAACATAATACTTATATCAATTGGGAAAGTGTACCAATAACTGGTCCAACGTATAAGTAGACGTCTTGATTTTTTTTCCTTATGCAAGGTCTCAGAAGGGACCAACATTCATAGATGAACGAGCAAGTATCCTGCCACTTCGAACTTAAACTAACCTAATTTAATAAAATAGGCTAAGTGTCTTAACCCTCAACCTACGTTGTATGTCTTAAGGTTCTACTTTGATTCTACGAAATGATTAAAATATAACCAGCCTGAGGCTTAGATGCATAAAGGCCTTAAATAAAATTCAAATTAACTTAAAACAACATAAAGTTGAGGGTTGCCTTGTACTCATCTTATTCTGGAATATAAATATCCGGAGCATTACGATTCCCATCTCATAAAGGATTTGGGATGCACTTTAAATACTTCCCCGGGTGCCATAATGGCTGCATTAAAACGATCCTAACCTAACCTAGAAGTAACGAAAATTAGTAACGCCGTAAAACGAACAATTTAAGCTTTACTAACCCGAGAACAAATCTGATGTAACGTAACGTTCTATATTGCCACTGATTGTACGATGCGGGGTAGTACCTAAGGTCCAGCCAGAATGGGATAATCGAATTAGAATTTATTTGTGAACTTTAGATGTATTGTATCATGTCGGGATTGAAGAGAGATAGTGTGGGGAACAGTCGGAAGGGTCTAATTTCAAGGTACAATCTGAGAGTTTGCCGTGACAGCAAAAATCTGGAAGAACCTCAGTGAGGATAACTGGGATCTTTCTTAGGCCTTTTCGAATGCGAACTTAATAAATTTGATCTCCAGAGAGGAAGCTTCAATAAAATACTTATGAAAATAATATAGGCCTACATTGAAAATAAAATATATATAGTACTGTTTATTACACGCTTGCTAAGTAAAAATCCCTTTCGGTAGGCCTACAGGCTGAGGTAGATCCCGAAGTTCTTTTTTGTTTCCAAAAATTCAAATCTCGCCTTATATAAGAGCGATCGTGTATACTGTATTTTATTTCTTATATTGTCGTGACCTACTTGTGATGGTACAACGTCAAGTAAAATTTCATTTATGCTACTCAAACGGTGTGCAAAATGGGATTTTGGGCGGTCATTTTGGATCCAAAATGGCGACTTTTCACAAATGTTACAATATTTCCCTAAACTACTCGTCATAATGCACCTTTATGAGAAATTTTGCATCTCTAGCTCAAACGGTGTGGAAAATGTTTTTTTAGGTCCGCCATTTTGGATCCAAGATGGCGTCTTTGGATACATCATGTAATATTTTAGTAACATACAAATGATAATGTATAGTGTTACCAAA
>JAGDQP010006070.1:0-74478 GCA_022664845.1 Lepisma saccharinum
ATAATACACAGCCATATTCAATCCACTACTGGATGAGGCCTCTCCCGGAGGGAGGTGGTGGTCTACTGCTCCCACGCTGACCAGACGTGTTGGGAGAGTAGACCCGAAGCTCTCAACTGTGATCGCTACCTCTATTCAGGTAGCTCCCCAATTGGCCTCACGACGCTGGGTGAACGCCGCACAGGCAACACTATCTGGAGTATTGCAACGGTCACCCGTCCAAGCACAGACCAGACCCAGAGCTGCTTGACTTCGGTGATCTTACGGGAACCGGTAGACCAGTTCGGCGCGCGCGCGCGCACGCACACACACACACACACACACACACACATATATATATATATATATATATATAACTAGTACAAAGGAAAGCCGGGAAGGCAATTTAAGGTAAGACAAATGAAGGAGAAGAAAGGATTACTTACAGCTTACTAACGCATTAGATCACACATTTTCACATGTACACATAAAAAAAGTCACTATATTTCGTGTATTCACACTTTTTCAAATAGAGAGGAAGAGAGCGAAGTTCACGTGTGCACACTTTGTGCAGTTTGGAACAGTTGCAGAATAAATTCCCCAATCAATAATCTCCAAATGTATGGAGTGCCTTGACTTCGTAACCAGCTACTGAGGCTGGGAGGGTGTTAAGGTGTGCGGAATAGGCAAGATACACAGAGAATTGACGTGCCATGGTGGTGTAATGTACAGCATACCCGGCCGGCAACTGAGAGAACCGGGTTCGAGTCCGGGTCGCGGCGGTTGTCAATTTTTGTGTGCTAATTTCAACATTGTATTCTTCTTTATAAGTTAAGAAGTATGGGGTTATTCCCTTTATATATAAGATGATTTGAATCTTATTTAAAAGACAAAACCTTTTAGATTAAAATCAATAAAAACCTGTCAACCCCTACCAAAATAGGAAATGAGATTCCGCAAGGATCCCCCCTTGGTCCAATCTTACTTAACATACTTATTAATGACTTATGTACAAGGGTAATTTTTTCTAAACCTTTTCTTTACGCTGATGATTTAAAATTATTTGGTTATATTAAGAGTAATTCTGACGTTATTAGAATATAAGAAGACATTAACAAGGCAGCAATATGGTGTGATAAAAACACAAATGAAAGTAAACTTGAATAAAACAAAGGTTATAAGCTATACCCAAAAACGAATTATCTCCCAAGTACCTATGAAATAATGGATAATGTAATATGCAAAGTTCAATGAATCACAGACCTTGGCATATATTTTGATGCCAATGGTAAATTTAAGGGACATATTGACACCTTAATTCAAGAATCCAAAGAGAGGATAGGGTATATATTTAACCAGTGGGGAGAGTTAACTACCATGCAGACATACTTAATGTTATATTAAGTTTTAGTGAGAGCTATATTAAAATATGGAATCATAATTTGGTACTAAGAAACATTAACCAGCAGCTTAAAAATAAAAGCCATTCAAAGATTTTTTCATTAGAGTTTTATGCCTTAAGTTTGGTCTACCATACTACGAACATAGCTACGAATACTGGTGCAATTTTGTCAGACTTGTACCCTTGTACATACGAAGAAGAAATATTGATAAACAATTTATTGATGATATATTATCAAATAAAATTCATAGCAAATATTTATTGGAAAAATTGAATTTCAGTTACCTGCTCATAACCTTAGAAAATATGAATTCTTGGTTAACAGAGATAAAAAGAAAACTATTTTAACTAGAATTATTCATACCTGTAACCAAGATATGAATGAATGAAAAAGCTATAGCTGCATTATATGTTTTTATATATTTTACACATTTTAGCTATGTGACATTCCATATTTTCTTTTTAAATGACTACTGTACTTGTTATACAGTTTATATTTATTCCATTTTTTTTAGGTTTAACCAGTTTTTAGTTTTAACGATACACGGTTATAAATTTAGCATATAATATTTACCTTTTTATTTCTTTTATTGAAAATATTTTTAGAATTTATTCAATATCCATGTGAAATACGATGTTTAAGCATATATGGAATATTTTTTTTTACATTCTACTTTGCAACACTGGCTGATAGAACTTTTATGACCTCTTATCTCTTTTGTTATTAGTTGAAGTTATGGATTGTATACTGATATTATACTGATTGTTCCTAATTACTCAGAACAGATTTTATACATTTATTGTAAGTAATGTTTAAATATTTCTATATTTTATGATTATGTATGCTGTAAATTTTACTGTGTCGACTTTAACAATGTTAATGAAGACAATTATGTAACTATGTAATATTTTCGACACGTGTTGTATTGGCCTACATGGTGTTCATAACACGAAAATAAAACATCCATTCATTCATTCATTAATTCATTCATCATTATTATTATTATTATTAGACATGGAAAAATACAGTCCTGTTTCTATTCTGAACGGTTTTGCAAGAGTGTTTGAAAACATAATAGAACAGCACCTTTAATTTCATTTAAGCTCAAAATTCCATGTTAATCAGCATAGATTTATTACG
Source organism: Lepisma saccharinum (assembly GCA_022664845.1). Lineage (NCBI taxonomy): Eukaryota > Metazoa > Arthropoda > Insecta > Zygentoma > Lepismatidae > Lepisma > Lepisma saccharinum. The sequence continues at coordinate 2,523 of JAGDQP010006070.1, forward strand.
GGTAGGTGGGTAGTTACTAACTTAAGTCAAACTATGTATGTGTGTAAAGGTGTATGAGTAATAAATCACAGTGTGATGTTGTATACTTCGATCTATCAAAAGCTTCCGTCATTGTAAATCATTCTTTATTATTTAAGTTACATAGTTTATCTATACTTAATTTACTGTAACTTAGGGACTGTATCCTGCCTACGTTGCATGGTTCTCCAGTTTTTTAAACAACAGAACGTTTCAAGTTAAGATTGGAAATTGTATATCATAGGAAATTACAATAGCTAATATTATCCCTCAACGGTCTCCTCTGGGATCATTTCTATTCAACGTTTTCATAAATGACATCTATACAAAGGTAATTAATACGACTCCGATATTATAAGCAGATGATCTAAAATTATTAGGAGCAATCAATAATATATTTGATGTTAACGATATGCAAGGTGATATAAATAAAATTGATGAGTGGTGCGTAGAAAAAAGAATGAAAATAAATACTAAGAAAACTAATTTTGTTAGATATACGAATAAGACCAATTACATTGTAAGTAGATAATTAAGGGACAGGAAATTACCAATTTGACACTCACTTGTGATCTTGGTGTGAAATTTGATAATAAATTGAAATTCAATAATCATATCGGCAAAATATTAATAGAAGCTGGGTACCTCATAGGAATTATATTCCATGAATGGAGTGATCTCAGAAAAGTACAAACTTCTATAAAACTGTATAATATGGTAGCGGAATATGGTATCCATTTACTATAGAGCAGCAACCGAAGGTATAGAAGCAGTTCAAAAATGCTTCTTCAGATTATTATGTAATAGAATTTGTCTACCTTATAACGGCAGCGGCTATCCAAATTTGTGTTCATGCATCAGTTTGGAACCTCTAAATGTAAGAGGCAAGTTAAAAGATGAAATTTATAAATGATGTGCTATGTAATAGAGTGAAATGCAGCTATCTCTTAAGTCAAACTGTGTATGTGTGTAAAGGTGTATGAGTAATAAATCACAGTGTGATGTTGTATACTTCGATCTATCAAAAGCTTTCGTCAGTGTAAATCATTCTTTATGACCTCTTTTATCTCTTTTGTTATTAGTTGAAGTTATGGATTTTATGCTGATGTTATACTGATACCCTCACATTATCTTAGAAATTACAATTTTCTTGGGACAAGGTAGCCCACTAGCGGGCTACTATACAGAATTGTTAAAATTCAGTGTACGAAAAGATAACAAAATTTTAATTATGATAACCATGTTTTACAGTTTTTTTTATTATTTTTTTTAATGGAATTTATTTGCAGTTCATATTTGTGAATGGCTGTATTGTGAGTCATTAGCTCCAATGCACCTTTATAGATAGGATACCTCTCATACTAATTTATGTGTCTTTTAATTTATCTTTTAGTGTATAGCTTTTTACTATATAGAGGACGATATAGATGCACTACAAAGCAACACCGATGTCTTAGTAGAAGCGTGTGATGAGATAGGTCTACAGGTAAACATAGATAAAACAAAATACATGATAACAAGCCGAAGCACAGGGAATGAAGGAATTAAAAACATAAGAATTAGGGATGAGGTCATAGAGAAAGTAAACAAATTTAAATACTTGGGAGCATACGTAACAAGCAAAAATGAGGTCACGGAAGAAATAAAAAGTCGCTTAGTATCGGGGAACGCATGTTTCTACTCAGTCCAAAAACTTCTAGCATCGCGATTAATATCAAGGAAATTGAAATTAAAAATATACAGAACGGTTATTCTGCCGGTAATTCTTTACGGTTGCGAAAGTTGGAGTACGACCCTAGCAGATGAACATAAATTACGTGTATTTGAAAATTAGGTTTTGAGAAAGATATATGGGCCAAAACGGGACGAGATGACTGGAGAGTGGAGGAGACTGCATAATGAAGAACTCCACGGACTGTACGATTCACCAGATGTTGTAAAAATAATGAAATCGAGACGACTAAGGTGGGCAGGGCATGTAGCTCGGATGGGGGAAAAACGAAGATTATATTCAATCCTGGTTGGAAGGCCCGATGGAAAGAGGCCATTGGGAAGACCGAGACGTCGTTGGGAGGACAATATTAGAAGAGATCTTCGAGAAGTAGGTGTTCGTGATGAAAACTGGCTTGATACTGCCCAGGATAGAATCCAATGGCGAACGTTTGTTACTGCGGCGATGAACTTGCGAGTTCCATAAGCCATAGAGTTAGTTAGTTAGTTAGTATAGCTTTTTATCGTTTACTTTTAATGTGTTAACGTTTTGTAGTTGTTACCTCTAGATTATGAACCGGTTGTATACACGACTATAGATTGTCATCATTCCTTACTCATGAAACATATATTTGTAATCTTTTAAACTTCTGTAAGCTTTGAAAGTAGTAATAGTTGTTGTATTTCTAAACGTGTAACTTGTGCTATATAGGCTGAGATTACATACTCTTGTCGGGTTTTCAATTTTTTGCAAATTGTTAATTGTTTGCAGTACTTACGAAGAAATTTGCTTATTTGAGCTTTGATAAGAATGCCACCGGATACTCAGGTTTCCACTTAACAAATGGAGATTAAATTTGAGCATTAGGGTTTAGACTAACGGGCTTCCTTCGGGACAATTGAATCTTAATGCTACAATATAATGGATCATACGACAGGAGGACAGAGGCTGAGAGTTCAATTACCAACAAAATTTCGACTATAAATAACAAATATATTTGAATAATAAGCTTTGTACAGGCGTTGATCCTGGATTTGCTGAATCTAAATCGGAAATCTGCGCTGATTCAGGTCAAGAAACGACTGACGCTTGATAATACGAGGCTTGCAATACTTCAGCTTTTTTAAAACAATCGATTGACTTTCATCTGAACAAATAACTGTGCGGGTATCGAACCTAATAAGTTACCCAAATATATGAATCGTGAACGTAACCATTGATTGGGGAAAATTACGAAGATATTAAACAAACGAGAGGATGCACACTGGCTTCTGGATTACGACCTAGACCATATTTCTTCTCTCATTGCTCTGGGAAAGTGTCAGCCACGGTGACTAATGCACACTGAACTCTTCCACTACAGGCCCCACTGTATTCAAGAATACTATGTTGCAAGTAGATTACAGAAGTTTCTGGCTCATTTCAGCAACGATCCTCATCCTTGACATCTTGTGTGCATTGGCCCAGCTAGACAAATATACAACATAGACAAAAACTAAAAATTCGTAATACGAAAATTCGGAGAAAGCATTGCTAAATAATGACGTCGACCGAACAAAGCAAAATGATAGCTAAATGTCTGTACTTACATACAGCTTAATAGTTGTAACACGCCGGCCCTCTCAACTCTATCTTCAACAGTCATCAAAAATATTCTATCACCAAACTTGTAAAAATTTAACTAAGTTCCAATACTGCAGATTCTGACCTAAGGATGCGCCATCACTGGAGCGGGTTTTGATGTTGACCGAATCAATCGTTGGTGTCAACTGTTCCCCGTCTCGATCTCGGTAACCGGGTATATTCCACATAGCCGGTGGAACTATCCACTTTCAACACGGGAGAGAGAACCATAAAAAAAAAAAAGAAAAGAAAAATCGCTCTTTACCTGAAAATACAAACATTGGACTGCGCCGGGTTGGTGACCCACATCCAAGCTCGCTCCACGGCAGCTGCTGGAAATAGAAATAACACAAAGTAATATACCGTTACAGTGGAAATTTTCTCTTGCTCGACCCCTACTTACTGGCGTCGAAATACCATACAACAGCACTTGTAAGCATCCAATATTTCAGCATTGAGCCTGCTTCCACTAAGAAAATAAATGCAAATATTAATTGCAAATAAACTATTTTCACTGTTAATCAACGATGTAGATTTAATAGGGGATGATGTAGATGCACTACAAAGCAACACCGATGTCTTAGTAGAAGCGTGCGATGAGATAGGTCTACAGGTAAACATAGATAAAACAAAATACATGATAACAAGCCGAAACACAGGGAATGAAGGAAATAAAAACATAAAAGAATTAAGGATGTCATAGAGAAAGTAAACAAATTAAATACTTGGGAGCATACGTAACAAGCAAAAATGAGGTCACGGAAGAAATAAAAAGTCGCTTAGTATCGGGGAACGCATGTTTCTATTCAGTCCAAAAACTTCTAACATCGCGATTAATATCAAGGAAATTGAAATTAAAAGTACACAGAACTGTTATTCTGCCGGTAATACTTTATGGTTGCGAAAGTTGGAGTACGACCCTAGCAGATGAACATAAATTACGAGTGTTTGAAAATAAGGTTTTGAGAAAGATATACGGGCCGAAACGCGACGAGATGACTGGAGAGTGGAGGAGACTGCATAATGAAGATGATGTAAAAATAATGAAATCACGACGACTAAGGTGGGCAGGCCATGTAGCTCGGATGGGGGAAAAACGAAGATTATATTCTATCCTGGTTGGAACGCCGGATGGAAAGAGGCCATTGGGAAGACCTAGACGTCGTTGGGAGGACAATATTAGAAGAGATCTTCGAGATCTAGGTGTTCGTGATGGAAACTGGCTTGATATTGCCCAGGATAGAATCCAATGGCGAACGTTTGTTACTGCGGCGATGAACTTGCGAGTTCCATAAGCCATAGAGTTAGTTAGTTAATCAACGATAATCAACTCATATAAACAACCTCTTAATTCAATTACCTCATAGTTGTCAAGATCACACATATTACACAAATTAATTACTCTTCATAACATTCATATTACCATATTAAAATCATAGTTGTGATACCAAATTAATAATACATGTAGAGAAAGATAGGTAGAAGTAACAGATAGGTCGACCTTAAGGCAGAAAAGAAAGTAGAGAAGGGGAGGGGACATATGCAAATACTAGTTTACTATCAATATTCATAAACACCTTAGCACTTAATTTATAATTTGATATGCAAATATACAAATAATTTGCATAGTGAAAACGCAGTCGTATCAAGGCCTTGTTGCTGTTCATAGCACATAAATAAATCAATAAATTATTATCATCATCATCCCCGCTTTGTCCGTTTTCCACGACAAAAATTTATATCATGAACCACAAAGTGTTGATACGTGGTTGATATGTTGTTGGAAAGGTCTTTGCTAAACTAGGTCAGAGCTGCTGGAATTTTCTTGATTCGTGTGGTGGGTCATTGTTGCCAACCTATTATTTTAAAATTCACTTTTTCAAATTGCTTTCCTTATGTCAAGACTAATTTTCATGAACGCTTGCCCTGTTTGCCGTGCTTGCGATTAGGTTGAGTAGCCAGTTGAAACACGTGTTTTATTACATTGTTCTACGTGTAACAATGTGTTTCAATTGGCAATTCACCCAAATCGCAAGCAACGCAAGTTTCCAAGGAAAGCAGCCCTTAGACGTATCAGCATCAAGCTTTGCATAAACACAATCCCATTCAGTAGAGAAATACTGTTGGTGTTACCATTCCAAAACTTCCCAATTGTCAGTGTTGCCAACGTACTTTAAAATTCACCTTTTTAAGATTGCAAACCGTTAAACATATCTGCACCAAACTTGACATAAACATTATTCGACAGATAGAAAAATACTCTTGATGTGTCTGTCTTCAGGCACCCTAATTGCCTGTGTAGCCACGTATTTTGCAGAAATGAATGTTAGTATGTTGTTACTTATACAGGGTGATTTTTTTTAGAACGAGTGGATTTCATTCGGTCATATCTGTAAACACTGTCAAGTTTTAATGCGGTTTGTTGCAAATGACGCAGGAAGCATGAACATTTTAGCACCATTCGTTGTGGTAGTGTCCGGTGTATGCAAGCAATGTGATAACCGGAAAACCGCCAAAATGGCATATTTTTACATTTTTTTTTTAGAACGGGTGGATTTCATTCGGTCATAACATCTGTAAAAATTTTCCAATTTTAATGCGGTTTGTTGCAGATGACGCAGTAAGGATGGTAACCTTTAAAGCAGATGTTGGAAATTACCTCCATTTTCCCTTAGGCACAGTTGAACCCTTCGCTCCATGTTCGCAGCAATAGCCTGCAATGTATCCTGGGTGATGTTTGCAATTTCTCTTTTGATGTTGACTCGCAAGTGTTCCAGCGTTTGTGGGTTATCAGAGTACACGAACATTCAGGTAACCCCTTAGGAAGTAATCTAGGGACGTAAGATCAGGAGACCTCGGGAGCCACAAGTTCTTAGAAATGATCCGATCACCAAAGTAACTGCTAATCAGGACCATATTTTCATGAAATGTGTGGCATATGGCCCCATCGTGCTGATAATAACCTTCTGTAAGTTCAATGTCGTCCAGGTGTTGAACAATTTCATTAAAAATGTCTATATAACGAGCTGTATTCACTGTCCCCTCGAAAAAAAAAAAAAAATGGGTCCCACTATTCGTGTTGCGGACACAGCACACCACACTACAATTTTGAGAGCATGGAGCGACACCTGAATTACCTTATGTGGATTTTCCCACATGCACATGTTCTGAGAGTTCACGTAGCCAGACAATTGGATACTTCGCCATGCTTCGTCTGTAAACCATGTGATTTGCAAAATGTCTGGGATACGCGCGTTTATCCCGATCTGGGTAATGCAATTCCGGAACAACAGTTACTTTGTAAGGTCGTAATCGTGCTGCCTTAACAGCATTCCGGCACATAGTGTAGCTGTATTCCGCCTCCTAGGATAAACGCCAGAGATACTTTTTTTGGTGACCTCGTAAGACGAGCCGCGACATCAGCAACAACACCTTCACGTCCCGATTGATGCTTACCTCTTTCACTAAGAAGCGACCCAGTCGTTTCCAGCTTCTTTAGCTGAGCCAATGTCCCGTTTAGGTACACTTACGCAATACTCCCGCTTATATGCTCGTTGCGTGGTAATGATAGAATCAGTTTTCCAGTACGTTTTCAGTAAAAACACACGTTGTTCCAAAGTGTATGACATGGTAAACAGTTCAGCTCACAACACAACAATATGGACGTTAGATTTCACTGAGAAATCGGTCTAAACTGCTTATCCCGTCAGCCTTAGTCAACGCGACTCTAGGTGACATCTGTCATTTGAACGTGAAAATGTTCACATCATTTACCGATGTTGCCAGATGCTTTAATGTTTTAGGTCAGGAATTCCATCCTTTCCACTCTAAAGCATTTTGGCGTCACATTGCTTGCGTGCAGCGGACACTACCACAACGAATGATGCATAAAATTTTCATCCTTCATGTGTCATTTGCAACAAACCGCATTAAAATTGGACATTTTTTTTTCAGATGTTATGACCGAATGAAATGCACGCGTTCTAAAAAAAAATTACCCTGTATAAATATACACGCGTCCATTGCACTTATGTCACACCGTCTTGCTCTTTTCCGCACTGAAAAGAGTTTTATAATCAAATGCCGGATAGATCAATAAATCTATTTAAGGTGGGCGCCAGTCTGAAGATCAGACAAATAAGGCGATTAAGACCTTTAACTTCATAAAATATAAAACAATTTAATATCCTAACGTCCAGTAGGTTCTTTAATAAAAATGGTGGACCGAGATCGCAGAAGCAATTACGAAATCTAGGTGTGCGGTTAAAAGTGAAGATTCAAGCTTCTGATAATAAATTCAATAAATATATATTTATATTTATAAGTAAATCAATAAAGAATACACCCAATTTGATAGGATAAGATACTGTATGAGAGAAATGATAATTTAAATGACAATTTTAATCTAAGACTAATTTATTTTATAGGTTGATTACATATTCTTTTCTTACTGAGTTTTATACACTTCATCTACATTTTAAGATATAATACAGTACTGTAAGATGAATATATATATAGAAAAAAGTTACGCTTTATATACAAAGTTTTTTAGTCGGGTTTTTGTTATCGGATCGGAAGATACTTTATACTGCGGACGAAGATATAATTTTAATCGAAGTCCCAATTTACGAGAACGAATATTTCCAGAAATTTGTCGAACTAATGAGCTTTTCTTTGACAATTATCCTTAGATAAATTATTATTTAAATCTTTAGACGGAATCCTTATTTCTTTGGACTGATTACAGGGCGATATAGTTACTTTTCTCATTTTACGTACTTTATAGGGAGAGATTTACGTCAATTAACAAATGTGGAACTATTTGTCCGGCAAAGTGCGGGACTGCGACGAATAATTAATTTCCCTATTGTGTACTTTTTATACAAATTTACTAGAAAGCACCCATATATTACATAATCAGGGCCCTACACCTATATGTCCACTATTCAGGATTTCCTAACAACAATTTTGGCAATCCATTCATGCCAAGCAACTTTTATTGTATGAATTACAAATTTAAACTCTCTCGGAGCCATCTATTTACGGCATCATGCAATTAGCAATATTGACAATAACCTAAGGACGAGAATAAATAGGATACTCTTTATACGGACAATTCTCTAACAAATTAGCACTTCTTAAAAACACACAGAATTAATTCAGAAGCATGGCGCGTATTATAATTGTCTGTTATTTATTTAAAACAAAAAAAGGGGAAATAAAGCTTAAAGCCCTATTATAATTCCATCCTTAGGAACAAACAGCTCGCAGCGGCTGACAAAAAATAAACAGACGAATTGTTGCACCGAACCTATCTGGTTTTTACGCCTCTTTTACTTAGTGCTTAGAAATTTCCAAGAAGATGCAATTCATTTATCCTAGCATCGAACCCTAAAATAGCCTAAGCCATTTTTTACAAGCGCTCCGAGATTTCTTTTGACGCGTTTCGTCAAAAAGAATAAAACATAGTTTCTTCAGAACAAATCAAAGCTTTCGTTGAACCTGAATTTTTAAAATAGCATAAATATTTTATTTTATTTCATTTCAAAGATGACACCATTATTGCCCATTTGCACTACTTTAGTTTACGACAAGAACCATACTTCAATAATAACATCCCTGCTAGAAATTTTAAGCTGCGCAGTAAGACTTATATTATTTCCGTGATGAATTTTATCTTTCTCTTCTCGTGCTCTATTTAGCAATAAAAACTTGTTCTCGGACTCGACTTTAAATTGCAATAAAAATAAAGATGAGATATTTTGAGGAAATATAATTTCATATTAATCAGAAAATTTTCGCTGACTACGTAGAAGATATATAATATTCAGCTTTTTCTACGGAAGGTTTAGCGGGTTGCGGATTGATCAGTATAAAAATTATTAAAAGTAAGATTCTTCTTCTTATTATTATTATTATTAAGCCACTATTCTGGCAACAGAAAACTGGAATATTCGCGATACCCGACCTATCCGACTTTTTCATAGCTACTTACATAACTGTAGTAATTTGCGCTGAACAGGAATCATTCCCTCTCCGTTGACAGACTTGTTGAGCAGGCTTGAAGCCGCTCCTGCTACGTACGACTACATCTCGCTGTCTTCTACTCCTCCACCAGAGATAAAAAAAAACTTCCGACGAAAAACAGAATGAGATTCCTCCTGATACTCCAGAAACATACCTTTTTACGTTCTCTCCATTTTCGAAAACACCCGCCTACTCAGACAGTCCCCTTTACATTCCAAGAGCAACCACCAATCGGTTCAGGGTCTTTCGAAAGCCCTTTTCTTAATTCTTTTCTGTTTGTGGAAAAGATCCAGAATGGTCTCGTTAATGTTCGGTTCCCTAAGATGCTTTCGCGGCAAAACCGACTTCTTCCGATCCTTACATTTGAGAAAACTTATTTAATTTCTTTTTTCCCAAAATTCATTTTTTATCCTAAGATTTCAGATTATTTTATAAACACAAATATAGAATTTACATAAATCTTAGAAAATTTATCATGCATTCCTGTAGAAAGAAAACAATCATTTATATTTCATACAAACAAAATTATTTGAGAAATATATAAAAAAAAATATCCATCATTTGGATGGAGATGTGACAGGTTTACTTACATTACTGTCACACTTGTTCGTTAGGTAATTGTAGAGGTAGTCGGGGTTGAGTATTGTGGCTGAGTTGTTAGTGATGCCAACCTATTTCAGACATTCAGATTTTCCAGTTGCTTCCATACTGTTGTTTCACTGAACCTCGAGATGTTGTCAAGCAACTCTCGGAGCCTCCGCGATTGTTAGTAGAATCGCAGCACTCACTTATTTTTAATTAAGTAAGCTGTTCCTAGGTTTAAAACCAAATACAGTGTGTAACTTCATATTTTTTTATCTTTAATTCAAAAAGGGATGTGCGTCACGTTATATTTTTTATCTAGATATTGGCACTTTCCTTATTTGAGTTTTTTTTTTTCTTCAGTGATTTGAAGAGCTTCGTAAAAACTTTGGTAAACTTTATTTTTATATGGGCCAGCCTAGTAACTTTGGACTTCGGCCCGTCACGATTCATCTTTAGCTGTTAAGTGTTAAAATCCACACCCATGCCCCTGCCGGGACTCGAACCCGGGACCTTCGAGCCGATGGCCTACCGCCGCAGACCGCTCGGCCACCCAGCCGGCTGAAATGCTTCGTGTGCAGTCACTTCAATAGTAGATGTGTTCACGTGTTTGGTAGCAGTAGCTACGAAGTAATTTAAATTTCGCAGATACTTCGACGTGTCTGATACGATATTGCTGCAGAAACTTACTCTTTTATGAAACAAGTGTAATTCACAGATTTGGAACTACATTTCTCAATCCCATTGATGTAAAAGGCAATTCTCAACATATTGAAAGCAAGACTATTCCACAGAAGGCTGAGGTCTTGCTCTGTCACGTGATCGCCGACTCACTCGTGACGTCACACGGTGACAAGGGATGGCTACAACAGAACCACACACACACACAGTTTGCCAGAGTTCCATTTTCTCGGTTGAAGAAAAGGGAGAATATTTTTACTTTATTATCGGTAAAAGGAGCAATTGACTTTATACATGGAAAAAACATTTATAAATAATAAAATAAGTTACTCATTTCGAAAACTGACTTAGTTACACTTCTAGTTAGGCTATACTACCGCGTTACGTGTTAAATTCACCATTAGAAGATAAAAACTAACAGAACAGAAAAATTGTCAAACAGATAATTGTAAATTTACAAATATTATTTGCTGAAAATGATTGTTTCATAACATAAAAATGATTAAAACTTACCTCTGGCCGTTCTTATCTTGTATGTACTGTATAAGTCAATTGAGGTTTCCCTTCAATTCAATATCTTCTTCATTTTCTCCACTTTCGACTGACTTTCGGATTTTTTCCATTTATGTGCCTAATCCTAATAATTGTTCTGAGCCTCACAAATCATTCAATCACACTGAAAGGCACGTGAGGAAAGTCCTTTGATATTACAACACTGAGAGTTTTTACAACTTTGCATTTTCGACGAAATGAAGTTGGTTCGTGGAACTCGAGAAATTTATTATTCATTAATTTCACATTTTCGTAAAATGTATGAGAAGGATGTACAAGTCCGCCCCGAGACAGAAAAGTCAACCATGATTCTTGGTTTCCGGAAATATGTTTGTCTTTTGTGGCACACAGTTCAGGGTGACTTTTGCTCTCTTTCAAAGCTATGTAGCCTGCTATGCAAAGCAATCCTTCATCCGACATATTTAATGTTGTGTTGTTCATTTCCAACCCTCCCAGTTCTGAGGACTGGTCAACCAGTTCAAATTCTTCCGGACTAATAGTATCATCTTCTTCGGTGCCCATTCTAGCATTTTGAGATGTACTTGTTGATGTATCCGTTAATGTATTCCGCATTTCGGAAGAAACATATGGGCCCTCTTCACTTACACTAACATTGCATTGTCTACCGTCCCAAGAAATATTACTGCTCAGAATGAGTTTTCTTAGGCGATATTTCACTTCTAGAGCAGTAGGGTGATCATACTGGCCCCCCCAAAAGGCGTATTTGGGAAAACAGATTTTCCAGACAGTCTTGGTTAAGTCTACTTGTCAATATATATTGCACACCATACCTGTCTTTGATGTCTTCGTATAAAGACAGCAAAGAATTAGTTGATATACAAATGCCTTCCTGAAATGGTAGAATATTCCTATTCCCCACTTTTCTCATGCCTAGGTTTAACATCAACATTTGCATTAGAACATGTTTTTGGTCACGAATTAATTGACCAAAACCGCCCCGTAAAGGTTTTCCAAAGTCATACGGTATACGAGAATTAAATACATCAAAAAATTTATCGACGGCAAGAATAAAGTTCGATAACGTTTCTTCAGAAGGGAAAACATAACGCACCGACTTTGAAACACTTTCCGAAAATAGTTCAGTCGCATATTTAACGCGTTGTCTGTCTGTTCCACGTACATTGATATGACTTTCACGAAGTTTGACGCACATTCGAATTTCATTACAGTCTTTTTCAATAAGCTGGAATAAGGGGTTCTTTGTAACTATTTCCCCTGACGGCATTATATATCCCGCATCCAGAAAATGATTGCGTAATAACTTAATCAGGTGAGGGATATCAGCGAAAAAATAGATGTTTCTATTTGGATCGTAAGGATTGGGATATCTTACGTTTTCTGTGTTAATGCCAAGTTCTTTCCAAAGTTTTCGGTTAGAACCTGCAAGATCTGACACTGTCGCAACTACTAACAAACCTATGTTTTCCAGACTTTCTACGATCATGTCAAAAAGGGATTTGGAGAGTCGAACGTCGAAATCGAAATAGGCTGTTTCCATTTGGATACAAGTCCTCGAACCATAATTACTAAAACTTGATTACATGGGCCATATACAGTATCAGTGTGCTTATCATAGCAGGCTTTTCGAAGGACCTTCATTTCGTCGAAAGATATGACACACAATCTTTCCGCACTGCTCATGCTTTCGGCTTTAGCTTTCAGTATATAGACTTCTTCCAAAAGACCCGGATTACATTTTAAAAAACGAAACCAGCGACAAATGGTACTCACACTTGGAAGTAGAAAATGACACTTCTTGCGCAAAAACAAGTACACTTTCTTTGACAAATTCCAAATCGATAACGCAATTGTCATATCCTCTTGCCGCCACTGAGTTTTTGACATATTATTTAATAAACACGCAATTTGACCGTCAGAAAACGTTTTTCGCAATATGCACCGAATTTCATTAATCACTTTTTTACGTTCCCTGGCCGAATTTGCCCTTTTGCGTAAAGTCGAAATTTGGGCTTCAAGGGCTTTGTTACGTCGCTTTTCATGATTCAACTCTTCCTCCAGAGCCATTACTTTCGCACGTAGTTCTTTATTTTCTTTTTTCACAATATTTAACTCCTCGATAAATTCTGCTGCACTTGGAGATTGGCTTTTACTTGACTTATTCACACGTTTTTTCTTAGCAGGAGATGATTCTTCCAGGATACTCGTCACCTGTTTTCTTCTGTCTCTTGTCATTTGTCGATCGTCTCTTCCGGATTTTTCAGGGGAGAAATGGGAGGGTAATTTTTTTTCTTGGAACTGCTCCATGCTTAAGATTTTTTCTTTTCGGTAGACCCAAGAGTTCATGCTGCAAATCTCGTTCATAATCTTCTTCATAAAAATGTTCAGAGCAAATTCTGCTATTTTCAATCTTAAAACTATCTTCCCGTTTGCACCGCACAACCCATACCGCGGGAACAGCAGGAGCTTTCGGAAAACGATGAAAAATAATGTCACCTTAATCACATTTCCTGCTGTTGTTTCTACACGTTGCAACAGCACATTCGGAAGGCATATTTCTATGCACAGACAAGTCTTTCTAAGATTAAATATAAACACTACAAATGCACGAGACAAACACATATTAACACTACAAGCACACGACACACAAATATACACAAATGTTTCCAATTTCAAAAGTCCTTTATCCTTTCTATGCACAGGCAAGTATATTAACACGAATAAGTACAAGACACATAAACAAAATGTTACGGATTTCAGCAAAAGGACGCTCTTTTTGTCACTTTAAAAAGAACAAACACGTGCGAAGTTATCTGGGTCGGCTTGTCGCCATGTGACGTCACAGTCCACCCGCAGCTTCAGAAAAGACAAAAGGGGCGTGGTTGGCCCTAGCCTTGTGTAGAAAAGTCTTGATTGAAAGTACCTCATTTTATAGATTCTGGTTGGGAAGTTGCTTTCGTTGTTCGTAACTACTTTATGCTGTTACCGACCTAAAATTCATTTTATCTTATCTTATCGTAACTACTTTAGCTAAAATTAGTGAGAGGTGCTTCATTTATTGTCGGAATTGCGTCTGTATGAGTGTCAAGGTTGATGCACCACGAGACCATCCTCGAAAATATTTGGGTAAATATATGTAATTTTCAAACTACATTAGACTAATATACAACGTGTAAGTTTTAAAATATGGTCTTTTGGGCGTTACATTGAATTATTCAAATTAATATTCCCTAAAATTGCTGCGTATCACTTCAGAAAATATTGTTACAAATGCTTTTAATGTCCATGTCTTTCAGAATATTCTTACGGCTTTTAATTTTGTTCTCCAATAAATTGTACGTAGCTCACCAATCAAAATAGAGAGAGAGTCTTATTTTCTGATAGGCACTTCATCCGTTACATCCAAATTAGTATCTAATATGCAACATTTAGTTTGTACAAAAATATATGTACTTCGTGGCGTAGAACCATATTTAAAAATGACAATGGCCTGACGAAAAACTAAGAGTTTTTCGTTTCTTCTTTAATTTCCCAGAATTTCAACCTAGTACTTCATTTAATAGTTTTTCAGGATTTTTGGGAAGTGAACGAATGTTTTTCTGAACTAAAAGTGAATATAGATAGGCCTACATAGTGAACGTTCTAACATTTCGTTGTGTGTTGTACAAAATGACCTAATAACTGGGCATGGTGGTGCACTAGGAAACAATCGATTAGAAAATTATTTAGGTATCGAGCCTGCGGTTCTTCAGTGCCGTTGAAAATGTACTCTACTTTCTAAACCATCAACGTTTCAGACAACGCTATGTCCGCTTTCAAAATGTAAGACGTAAAAGAGATAGTTTTCATTTTCTTTTTAGTTTGCTATTACTATTTGATGACATCTTTACTTTACGTGATTCACAATTAAGTATGTTCATTATTAATCATAAAACAAAATAACTTTTGGTTGTGTGTAAAAAATAAAAATCCTATTTTCAGGTGTTGATAAACTCAATATACACACAGATTCACAATTTTTAATAGACTGCGTTACCAAGTGGATGCATAGGTGGAAGACGAATGGATGGAAGGTGAAAGATGGAGGGCCTGTGAAAAATAAAGAAGATCTGTTATCATTAGACGAAGCAAAACAAAGAATGATGCTTAAATGGGTACGTACTTTAAGATTACGATTGTTTTAAATAAAAGTAATGTTTTCCTGATCATACTAAGATTATCGTGAAAGTATTGCCTTCTCCTTCATAAAATTTTTATTTACAAATACAAAACTTGGTGGTAAAATACCTCAATGTTGGGAACAATCCAAGTCTATTCAAAGTATTATTATCCATTATTTTATATACACTTCCGCCATCTTTGAATCCGTTGCTGAAATCCATTTTGAAAAAAAAATAAATCCTATGGCTGCCGTCTCACCCACAACTTCACAGCCAGTTTAACATCTTCTACGTCATCAAAATTTTTTCAAAGGGGAAAATAAGTAAAACTCGGAAGGATCTAAATCAGAACTGTATGGTGGGCTGGGGTGCCACAATCCATCTCATTTCGGCAATAACCCGTGCAATCTCTATTGCAACGTGGAAGCGTTCATTATTATGGTGTAATACAACCCTATCGAGTGGAATGTCACGCTCACATTTCTTCTTTCTGGTTGCTTCCTTTCACTTCTTCATTAAGTGTTTCCGTAGCACTATGAGCATAATGAAATGCACTACACAACTCCTGGACAGTCACATGTTGATCGCCTCTGATGAGGTAATTCATTCGTTGTCTGTTCACATCTGTGACTGCACTTGTGAATCTCTCGCCCCCTTGTTTTTCAGCCACTGAACTTTCCCGCTCTCAGAAGTTCTTCATCCATCTTCGAACATTACTGATGTGGATTCTCCACACACCACCAGGAGTTTGCTGTGGATCTCTGCAGCCTGACATCCCTCTTTTTACCAGGATTGCAGTCACTGCTCTTTGTTTTTCTCTATCATTCATGTTATTGATAACATATCATAGTACATGCCATCACAGTTTTATTTAAATCAGTTAAAAACTACAGAAGTAGGAGGCATTGCTTTCAGGATGTCCTTTGTACATTAAAATAGTTGCATACTTAAAAGTACTTAATAGTGAAAATTATCGATGATTATAACGTCGTTGTTTCAGTATGATGATTTGTGTGATGCGATCTGCAATATGATTCTTCTAAGCACACTGTTACTGGAGTCATGAAATCGATTATAAACTTTTTTTGTGCTTTTTTTAACTTACTTTGTAGCACATACTAAGGTTTCCTTACATTACAATTTTTTATTCATGTCGTGTCCAAGAAAAATCTAATTTGAGCATCTACTGTGCTATATTTGATGTGTCATGTCTAATTTATCATAAATTGCATCATTGTCCTCACAAATAATCTAGTATCTAATTTTTAGTTTGAATGTTTTGAAAAATTTAAATCATGCATATGGACTATGGGACATTCTGAATTCAAAATTAAATTATCTATTGTGTAAGTTTTCACATTAAAATATTTTTATAATTAAACGTTTTTGAAACACTTTGACTACTAATTTCTGAAAGGTACTTGGAGAAATTTCTTTGTATTTGCAGCTAGTTGAGTAGTGTATTAGTACAGTGGTTGCTGAAATTAATTTGCATTACATGTTTTTGCTGCAATCAATATATTTATGCACGTTACCTCTTCCACCATTTCCTGTAACAATTTATCATCATTCTCTACAAAAGATGTTTCTCCACCATCATTCACGGTCATCAAAATTTCATTATTTGACATTTCTTCAGTCACTTCATCTATAGACTTATCTAATATCACAATTTGACGATAATTTCAA
Source organism: Lepisma saccharinum (assembly GCA_022664845.1). NCBI lineage: Eukaryota > Metazoa > Arthropoda > Insecta > Zygentoma > Lepismatidae > Lepisma > Lepisma saccharinum. The sequence continues at coordinate 19,545 of JAGDQP010006070.1, forward strand.
TTTCTGAACCTTATCACCTAACTGATTTTTTAACCCTTATAGGCTAGTTGCAGCCCTCTATGCACTTTGTCAGTGAGTTCTGGTTGTGCTAAATTCCGTTGTCCAATGTCCATAGCTGTCCATACACTCTTGGAACATATGCCTTTCATAAAATACTGCTGCAATGTTACATAATATGCCATATTCGTATGATCCATTTCAATAACTAACTTTTAATGTTTTTCATTGCCTTTGCAAATTCTCTCACTTTTTAAGCCTCATTACCCAAACATTTTTGTATATCTGCATCCTGGGCAATATTTCTGACCTCAGAACCATCACTAAGTCATTTTACCCCACTGTGCCTCACATTCTGGACTCGTAAGATTCAATTTATTTACCTGTTCCACCTTCAAATCTTGCTCTCTTTCTTTAACACTATATCGGTTTCATTTTCAGTTTGTGATGCTTTAGACTCTACAAGAATCGGCTCTTCCACTATTTTATTTTCAGTTCGTGATTCTTTAGAATCCAGAAGAATCGGTTCTTCCATCACCTTTATTTTCTGACTACCTAAATGTCCTTGAAACCTCAGTCTGAGAACTCTTTGCCCCTGATGTCAGATCAGTCTTCCGACTTAATAGTTCTTCTGTTCTTTCTGCTGGATCTTCTAAATTATCTAAATTAGGTATTGCCTGAAGATTTGGTGATTTGGTAAAAATAGTTTTACTTGGTTATCTTCCAAATTACATGTCCATGAATACATTAATCATGTTGAATACTTATCTCAGCATTTGTTTATTAAACCTCCCTCTCAGCTTGAGCATTTCTTCTTACGAATCTTGAATACATCAAAGTATAACACTTTTCATGAAAAAGACAAGACACAAGAATATTAACAAGCGCTTCTTCATTATTAAAATTTTTTAACGAAATTCACAACAATGCTAAATTGGCTTTTCGAATAAATTAAAATTTATTTTATATGCTTTATAAAATATCGAAATTCTGTAGCACCTCTCTTAACCAGAAAGAACCTGTTGGTAAGGTTAACCTAAGTTCAGCTAAACTGAAGCCATTAACATTTTTTAAGCAAAATGTTGCATTTTTTCTACCGCTGGTTTTAACCTGTTCATCCTTCATGTCCTTGTTTCTTGTACGACTGAAGAAGGGTCTGAACTTCGGCTTGAAAATATTTTCGTACACCCTTTTGATTTGTGTTCTATTTGGGATTTTCGAAACCTGAATTTTAATATTACAAATCTTGTGGTTTGATAACTGATAGTTTCCAGGTAAGGAAAACACTGTGCTATTCCCGTTACGATTGCCGTCTTTCAACGAGTAGTTTAGCATTCTCAACCTTACAAATTACCACATAACCTATCTTTTTAATTTTTCCCATCGTTTGACAATGCGAGCGCACCGACTAGCGAAATATATCACGATTGTGTTTGTTTGTCAGTGTATAGCATACGAGAGAATAAGCTGCACACAAACAGGTAAGAAAATGATTTGGTATACACAAACGTAGACGGGAGAAATGGATTGATGCGGGATTATACTGAATCATTTCCAACACAGGAATAATATCACTAGCACAAAAGAAAGCCGGAAGGGCGATTTAAGGCAAATTTATGAGAAAAATGAAGGAATATACTTACAGCTTATTTGTTCCGTATTAGAGCACACACATACACAAATATATACAAGTCCACTGTAGGCTCATAATCATGTAGAGAGAAGAAAACAATGTGCACGTGAATAAACACGAGGTCGAAGAGACAGCGGCGACACGTAGCGGACGACGCATCAAGCTTGGAGAACAACTGACTGCTGTATAGCGCGTAGATTTCAGGAGCTTGGAGCAATTGACGCGTATAACACGTGTATAGTATTGCATGTAAGTTCAGGATGGAATCGCGGAAGGGAATGTGTTGAAAATGCAGAGGAAACGGGAGGTTTAGAGTTATTGAAAATTAAGGCCAGGATACATTTTCACGCTCAAACCATGAATAAAGGCGACCTCCCACAGACGGCGTGTTGAGGTGATGGTCGTAGGGGGTAAAATGTGCATTATGGTAATCAGGAAAGATAGATCAAAATTGGTGTTGTGAGACTCGGTGTGTAAGGAGACTGGGGCATCCGGTTTGTTGATAGTGCAAACGCGACGATGGTTGTTAATACGAAGGTTCAGAAGCACAACCTGTTTTCCCCACATAAAAGGCATCACAGAACTTGCAGGTTAGGATGTATATAACATTGGAGATGTAGCATGTACCCTTGGGATTTAGTGTGTACCCGCCATCAGTAGTATTGATAGTGATTGTGGGAGAAGTGATGAAAATGGAGCAGGTTCTACATCTGGGTCTTGCATGTATGGGCGCCGGTTTTGGGTGGTGGCGAGGAAGGATTTGTACGGACCCAGATGTTTTTAAGATTAGGTGGATGTTGAAAAACTAACCTAGGTTTCCTGGGGAATACTGATGTTTTGTCTGGGTCAGATTGGAGAATGTGGAAATTAGAGTGTAGGATTTGTTTGACCTTGGTTAGTTTAGGATGAAACTGAGTGATTAGAGCCGGTGATGATCTGAACCTTCGTATTGACAACCATCGTCACTTTTGTACTATCAACAAACCGGATCCCCCAGTCTCCCTACACACCGAGTCTCACAACACCAATTTTGATCTATCTTTCCTGGTTACTATAATGCACATTTTATCCCCTACGACCAGCACTTCAACATGCCGTCTATACAATTGTCAATTGTTCCAAGCTCCTGAAATCTACGCACTATACAGCAGTCAGTTGTTCTCCAAGCTTGATGCGTCGTCCGCTACGTGTCGCCACTGTCTCTTCAACCTTGTGCGTATTCTACACGTGCACGTTGTCGTCTTCTCTACATGATTATGAGCTTACAGTGGACTTGTATATATTTGTGTATGTGTGTGTGCTCTAATACGGAACAAATAAGCTGTAAGTATATTCCTTCATTTTTCTCATAAATTTACCTGAAATTGCCCTTCCGGCTTTCCTGTGTGCTAGTGATATATATATGTATATGAAGATAGTAAAAAAGGTAGAAAAAAGTGACTTATGTTACAGAATACAGGCGTACACGAACATCACAAACGCAATAGAAAGACGGGATCGTTTCGCAGAAGCTTATTCACATGATAGGAGAGAAAATGGTACGGAACTGGTGCTAAGGGGTCGTCATGTTGCCTTACTATTCGTGGAAAAAAAACTATAGAATTGAAACTAGTTGAAACCAGCTGGAACGCACAAACAACTTGAAACAAGTTTTAGTAAACGTTTTTTTCTGAGTTAATGGAAGAGAGATCCGTCCGTATGCAGACAGGAAAAAGAATGAAATGTATGCCTCTTATATAGGAAAAGCTGTGACAGACATGGATGCACACTTTCACAACAATGTAATCAGCGTCATCTAGTGACAGTAGAAAGCTATTAATAACATCAGCAGCATCTAGCAGCACTTTAAAATACCATCAGCGCCAACAAGTGACACTAACAAACTATTAATGAAAGACTATAAAAAAAGTTTCTTTTCCTTTATTATACAACTGCGAACGTTGTTCACTTGAAAAACTATTCTTACTTGTGTTTGAAAAATACAGAAACCTTGCAAAGTCATTATTGAATGTTCTTTCACTTTTCTGTCGACTATTGATAAAATTGTTATCGTTTCACTTGGAACATTTCGGGATTGTTTTGACCTGACACACTTATTTTTCTTGTTAATCATTTTTCCTTGTCAATCTTATGTAACCTTCCGAAGAATTTCTGCTGAATAACGTGCAATTGAAATGAATATTTTTTTTTATTTGCATTACATTAATTTTCAGGTAAATACTTCGCTAAATCTGTTACATGGAAGGAAAACACTTGTAAATATCTCTGAAATTATATTTTATGCAGAAAAAAAAGTATAATTAATGGTGCAAGATGTGTTCGAAAGATGAGCTTAACTTCGTCACGCCTGGAGAATGACGTTCCTTGACGATCACTCTTTCCGTATGTGAGGAAGACAGCGGTTAGGGTCTTCGACAAGGTATTATGCGACTTTCACCGGATGAAATTGAGGGCAACCTCGGTCAGGATGGCTTCTCGAACCACCATGGGTCTCCGTTACGTCCCCGTTATTAATTCGTGATCAGCGCCATCTAGCGTCTATTTATACTGAAAGCACGATGGTAAGTACGAAACCTTAGACTTCGAAGTGGTAAATACGCAACTTACAGTACGAAGCTTACGAAAGATGGTTAAATCGATGTGCTTGATAGAAAATTAACTTGGGGACGGATTGAAAAATCAACGTTTTCGGTCTACAATCATTAATAAAGAAGCGGCATTTTTCCTCTACTCATGTCACCCGACAGAGTTCAGTGGACTGGATTATATATTCAGGATTATCATTATTTTTTTTTGTATATGTCGTAGGTTAGTTTTATTCTTTTTATTTTATTCTCTAAATTGTTAAATCTTTCGTTGAAAGCATCTGTAAATATTGTCGTTTGTTCATTAGTAGAAACACAGGACATTAATTTTATAATATACCGTACGAAGTATGAACCGAACTTATTACATAAAAGTAATAAAATGTCATAAAAATGTTTACAGGTTTTCTTGACAGTAACGATTATCATCTGTGCTTCGGGTTAATCTCTAATCACACGAAACAGCAGAGAAGGATACACTTTTGTTAATAATACAAGTAGTTTGACACTAAACTAAATAATCAGTACTGTCTTTTGCCCAACCCTTACCTAAAGATAAAACCTGAAACTTTGCACAATGACATAGGCTGTGCTCTGTTGTAGCTGTAAAGAAGTTATTAATTTCAAATATTTTTATCTAACTAATTGAAGAAACGTAATGTAGCACAATTAACTTTCAATACGTCTGGCGGAAGGTGAAACAAACTAAAGTAGAAAAAATTTTCCCGAACATAAAGACAGCACGAAACTGTAGGGCTATTATTTGAATAATTTCCTGTCGCCAAATTGTTGCTTTTACTTATCACATCAGACTATCATAAACTACAGAGAATATTTACGTAACATAAAATCAGTTTACTTTACTTGTTTAGCTTGGCTGCATTCTAAACATCCAATGCAATAATTTCATTCCGGTAAACTACAATGATACTTAGTCTTCCAAAACTTCTTGTTCTTATTTTCCAATATGGTTTGTCAACTATTGATTAATTGCATTTGCTTTTTAAAACCGACTATGCGTCGTATCCACAACCCATTACGTTACCTTCCTCTCACTCTTTATTTATTTAATCTATATGGATCTCCACAAGTTCTGTTCAGTTCTTTTCTATTTAATAGTTGTTTTTTCCTATCTTTTAAGTCCCTTTTTGTGGATCCTATTCTCTATACACCAAATCAGATTTAATTTTCTTTAACCTAGTAACTCCTTGATTAGCTTAGAATATACCTCTTGTTTTTTCTGTAAAAAGACTCGTTAATTTTGTGTACATTTCAGTATCGTCCTTATGATCCGAATCTTGAAATATTTTGCATCATTTGTCTTATAACTTAGAGCTGGTTTTCCTAGAACAATGGTATACTTGATACTTCTTATAAAATGATCCATTCAAAATGTTTTTTGACCTTACAAAGTAATGTTACTCTTCCTTCCGTCTTTATCGTGCTTCACCGTTAGCACTTTATTAATTCTCCTATGATATAGACCAAGACGGAATATCGATCCTATTTCGTATAGGTTACAGCCATTTATACGTATATTTACTACACAGGGTTAACTTTTCTTGGAAGTTTTTACTTTGCACTCCAGCTACCCACATACATCCTAGTTTTAAGGGATCGTCTTATCCTTGTTCAGTGTTAAATTTCCATAAGGCGTACTTAACTTCAAAAGAAAATCCATCATGTGAACGTCTTATTTCATCATCTCTTAAGTTTTAAAAAATTGAAAAAGCCTACCTGGACACATTGTTAAAAGCTAGGTGCACTATATTTTACTCGATTCAATCGAGCTTACTCTCGTGCGCAACAGTCCTAAGTAAAACTTGTCACTACGTTAAAACCACCATATGTAGGAGTCAGGGGAAAGTTCAAGAAAAACAGTATGGTGAGAGTCTAGATAGACCGTTGAGCATGGCACTGTGACATTACTAGAAGGCAGGCTTTTTATTTAAACTAAGGTAGGGGGTGAACTACAAATTCGATTTTCAATTACTCCTGGTAAACGGCAACTTGCATATCTTTTTCAAAGTTTTTTTTTTTTTTTTTTATTCCTGGAGAAGTTGCCAAGAAGAATCCATGGGTCCTGTATGACTATTTAATTGATGTTCTGATTTCAGTATAGTGAATAATTCCCTGATATTAGTGCTGTAGAGAGTTGGCATATTTAATTAGCTGATGATTATTTCTCATTGTATTTTTAGAAAGTCTCTATTCTGCTTGTTTATGTTCGTTTGCTCATTTGCCAATATTTTTCTTGGTTTGTCCGATGTATTCCTTGCCACATACATAATTGTACCTGAATTCTCCCGTGTGTCTTGCCCATCTTTTTAAACTGAATTAGGATTTGAGATTCTTTTAAATCAGGTTTAGAAGCTCTATTAAGGTCGCATTACAACACAGCAGCTGGAATCCTATCCATTGTCTTGATTGAAGCCACTTTTTCTTTTAAGAATTGGTTAGAGAACTAAAGAATTAATTATGTCCATTTTTGAAACTTATCTTGTTCTTTTTATACTAAATCTCGGGTAGAAAACAATTTTGAGAATTTTTGAAAAATATATATTTTTTTAACAAAATTCTATCGAGTTGTGTATCATATGAAAGCCTATTTCAGTAGCTTTAAAGTGAGGAAAGGAAAACTCTTTAGGACAAAGGGTTACAGAGATAGAGCCATTTTTGTGTACGAGGGAGTGTCAGAATTTGGCAATTTTTCGAATTTTCAGTTATTTATATTTCGTAAACTAGCAGCTCGGCAAATTAAAATTTTGGATTTTTTTATATGCTCCTTAGGTACAACTTGTATACCAAAAATCATTGCAATCGGAGACAGTGAGATAGAGAAGGTGTGTTGAATTGTCGTGGAATGACTCGATAGCTGATGCAAAGATGATAATGAAATACTTTTATTATTATTATTTAATATTGTTCTGTGAAATTGCAAGAAAGTTTTCAATGGGTCCTGGTAAAGCTGCGTGCTACTTAAGAAAGTTTGTCAGAAAAGACAGATATATCTGCATGGTCGCTGTTGAATTAGGAAATTGCGGGGAGTTTTTATGTATGTTTGAGAGACAAGCGTCTCTTATCGTCTATTTGAGTTGATTATATCCATTAGCTGTTAAGTTTTATGTTGGATTATTCTGTTATCTTGTGAAGGCCCATTTACAGCCTTCTTATTTTTAACTTGTTATGCTAAAGATCCTATACACCTTTAGTTTTTATTAGTCTTTATACTGACCCTTTACACTAGTAAGGTATATTGCTGATAACCTGAGCTTCTGCAGACCTTTTGTAATCTCTGATTTTATTGTTTTAATTATCTTAACAGCTATGTTGAGACGTGACAATGATAAGGGCTTCCCCGTAAGCCGTAGTGTTTTATCGCCCATAAAATTCATTATATTTTATCTTGAAGTGAGGAAAGATAGCAAGTTTGCAGCCGATGTGTTTACTGTGCAGACATCATTTTATCAAATTTTAAGCAAAGTCTCTGTTCACTTCAACCTACAGAAATCTTGCAGATTAGCGTGGGTGGTCCTGCTGTAAACTGGACCTTCAAACTGGTAATAAAGAAGTTGTGTGGCAGGTGAATCAATTTCCGCGAGGATTGTATTACCTCTTTAAGAACAGCCCTAGTACAAAGCTCACAACAAAAAATTTTTGACTGAAGGCCTGATAACATCGACGGAAGGTGTAGCGTGTGCACAATGAGTCGTAGTGATTTTTGAGAACGTGAAATAGTTCATTTCATCAGAACCAAATCTTCCAGCAAATATCTCTGTGAAAAATATGCAAACAGATGTGAACAGTCCCTCCATGCTGTCAGTTGTCATTCTTCAAACTGTAGCAGCAGGAATTTAAATATTATTAGTTAAATTTGAGGTACCAGAAAATTTGTTATGTTTGTCTTCTGCTCTTATTGGCCTGGAGAAAAATGCAGTGCTACGTTTTGTGAAAAGTAGTTTTCGTGACTGCCGCAGAACAACAAACAAGTTCTCTTTTATTGATTTGAAGACCAATGATAAGTCTTTTGTTTTCAAAAGACATTGACAGTGTGTTTGGCACAGCTAAGTATCTCTGGATTCTTCTTGTTAACTTGTGGAAAAACCTTGAATAAGAAGTTACAGTTTACCAGGAGTACTGAGTTTGTAGTTCACCTCCCTTGTTTTATATACAGAATCCTTCTGGTAACGTCACAGCGTCGTGTTGAATGGTCTCTCCTCAACTACTACTACGTGCTCAGTTCTCCTTTGACTTCCCCCTGACTCATAGCTATGGAGTTTTATCGTAGTGTAAATTTTACTCATTGGGACTTAGACGCACCTGAAGAAACTTGCTTGGATCTGTAAAATATTGTTTCCCCTTGATTTTAACAACGTGTTGAGGAGGGACCTTTTTCCATTTTTTAAACGTAGATAGTGGTGTTAAAGAAAACTAACATTGCTCCTGCCCATTTATTTTTTATTCGTTTTGGTTCACAGTGATAGAATTTCACGATTTGAGAAATTTCCTGTCAGTGGAACAATGGTTCGTCATGGCCATTGACACGTTTAAATATTTACACGTTTAAATACTAGAAGTGGGGACATCTCGAGCTAATTTCGTAGGTTTCTACAGCGACGCTCGCTGTAAATAGAAGTTGAAACTAACTAGTTGTAAGAAGTTCATACTGTATCAGACAGATGGCTGATGTAAGCAGTACTGATTCCTTTCTGTACTGTACTTATTATATATCTTGGTAATGCAAGGATAAGTGCTTTTAAAACAGTTTGGGTTTTCATGTAAATGATGCTCGGATCACATTACGAGGTTCCGTGGATACCCGGAGATGATCCGTGTTTTTTTTTTTTTTTTTAAATCTGATATTGCGCTTTAGGTTTATAGGATATGTATGTTTTAAAAGAAAACAGCAGTTGTCTCTGTCTGTCTAGATCAGTGGTTAACGTTTCTTGAATCACGGGCTCCTATAAGTATGTGATGAAAGCTATGTACATCAAAGTTATCCCCAGAAATATCAACACAAACACATCTTTTAAACATGTATTCTGCCGGTATATGTATCTACTTTCAAGTAACTGTATTGGGTGTTCGCAACACTTCCACACTTATTTTCTATCTGAACCTTCTGCACTCCTTGAAACTCATCCATGGACCACTTACGGATTCCTGAACCACAGGTTAAAAACCCTTGGTCTAGATCGTTTTGTAACCTAATTTTCTCTCCTTAGGCATGCTGTTACCAATTGTACGTTCGTCATGAATCTTGTTTCATGTGTGTCGTGAATGGGGTAATGAGCAATTACGCAACTTTCTGCAGAAACAAAAATGTTAGGACAAACTGTACTAAAAATTATAATCAAATCGCACTTTGAGAGGTTCAGCAAAGATGTGAGGCAAGCAGCTTCAAATTAAAAACAATAAATCTTGTGTACAAAATAAATACACCAATAAGTTGTCAAATTTCCGTGCTGTAAAATCCTGTTAATTAGGTACATTTAATATTTGATTACAGAAATGTCGTGTTCGGGTAATTACAGACATTCTTATCGTTTAAAACTAAAAAAGTATATATTGTTCAGGAAATGAGGAATACATATTTGACTCACCTTTGCAGACCAACTTCGTATGTTTAAATATTTTATTGTGTGCTCCGAATAATGAAATCCGTTTTTGCAAAACATGCTTTCTTTTTTTAAAGGAAAAGAAGCTTTCTTTATCACTTAATACTATAATTAGAAGTTATTAAGAGGTTACATGTGATACAAATAAAATTAAAAAGTATGCACGGTATGAAAATTAAAAATTCAAGAGTTTTCTCCAAAACGGGGCTTTCTACGCCGCCTAATATAATGTTATAATTTTTGTAATATGGACACAATTTTCGTACTAAACTGAAATTTATATCAATATAAGCTATGATATTACAGTATAAGTATTATTGAGCATCACTATTGTATGTCGTGCCACATTTGCACAATTTAAGTAGAAAACGAACATTAAAAATTCAAAATAAAAACAAGCTTGTTTATGAGGTTTTAACACCATTAGTTTATCCACTTTTTTTACTGTATTTCTTCCATCTGTAGCTTCAACAATAACTGCAACATTGCAACACTGAATTTACTGCTTTTCATCATAGCTTCATGAAAAGATTTGGCGTCCTCTGGTACAGCAAAAAATTGCATCATTTTTGCAATATCTTACAATTTCTTTCACACATTGTTTGATTTTTTCTGTACTCTGGCATCATCCATGTTCCAAGATTTTGTTCTCACGTGTAGATATTTTCACAGCCGTTTCTAATCCTGAGAGTGTATATTTCATTGAAATTGATACAGGCTTTCTCTCACTGATTGTGCTGTATTTTATAACTCAAACTTTTAAAATTTGAAACTGTAACTTTTAAAATCTCACTTGATTTTTTCTTTCAAATCATAGACTTTCCGGTCTTCTTTTAATATTTTCATAACTCCGTAATTGCTCATTACATCATATTAGTCATTTGGAGAGAATATTTCTTCTTTTGGTCTGTGTTTCTTTTTAAGTCCTCGAATACTTCATCCGGAGTGTGTTGCAGTAACCTTTGCGTAGTAGAAAGCTAGTTTTGAAAAAACTCAAAAACTTTCACAGTTAATCACAGGGGTTAGAATTAAATTCTCCAAGAGCTGGTACCATCATCATATAGACGGCTGAATTATGAATGTAGATCCGCAACAAAGTCAATTTTGATTATATTAAAAAGAGCATGTTTTGCAAAAACGGTCCTCGATTGTAAGCATAATTCAATTAGTAAGTTTAGAAAAGTTAGTTTTGTTATAAACGTAATATTACTTCGTTTTCTTGAACATTGTGATTGGATTTTTTTCTGCCTGTTGTGTTATATTTAATAAATAAATATGCATATATAAAAATTTGATATAATATTAAACTTACTATTGAAGTGAATATGCTAACAGTTATTATTTTTATGTATATTTCAGACACATGTGTCGGGCCATGTGGGTATACATGGAAATGAATCTGCAGACAGATTGGCAAGGGCAGGAGCTGAAAGATACGGAATGGATTCTCAAGAAACGTGACCTGACATTTTTTTGTGTGTATATATATTTATTTATTAAACTGAAATATATAAACGTTTTTCATTTTTAAATATACAACGATTTTTCTCTTTTCTCCTTTCTGTCTGTAGTAAGTTTTCAACATCGTCTTGTAGAACTGTACACACAAAAGAGTAAGAAATTTAGTACAGAAAAGTTAAATTTTGGCGAGGAGAGATTTGGAATTCGGAAAACAGAGTCGATAAAGATCAAGAGCTGTACAACGGAGGTAAACTACACTATGTCACCTTTCGCAAACTTCAAGCTCAGTGTAGCTGATTTGAGCACGCTCTTTCACATTTGTTGTGACTTAATGTTGTGTTATATATTGCCAATTCTTTTACAAAACAAACAATGGCGTAGTTGTGTATACCTCCAGCAAGATCATGCTCAAATGCACAAAACTATATATGGAGGTCAAGTTTCGTAAAAGAAAGTAGCATTGTGCAGTTTACCTCCGGGTATAGATATGAAACTGTATAAGAAATAACGCGGACTACTGGAAATTTATAGGTGAGACTATGTGATCAAAAGTATCCGGACCCACCTGAAAATGAAGTTCAAGTTTGGGCCGCCCTCCATCGGGAACACTTGCAGTCAATACGGTTGTGCCCCAGCCTTAGCTTTGATGACAGCCTGCACTCTCCCAGTCATACTTTCAATCAGGTGGCTGAGAGTTTCTTGAGGAATGGTAGACCGTTCCTCGCGGAGCGTCGAAATGAGAAGAGATATCGATGTGGTTCGGTGTGATCTAGCGCAATATCGGTGTTCCAAAACATTCCAGAGATGTTCTTTCGGATTTAAATTAGGACTCTGCGTTGTTATCAAACCACTCTTCCACAATCCCTGCAGTATGAACGGGTGCTCGGTCTTGTTGAAAGACAATGGTCTTCAATGGTAGGAAGCAGGGAAGTGCTTCAAATGTCTTGTGCCGTGATATTGCCACGTAAAACGCCCTCTCCAGGAGAAACATACCACATTGTAACCCCAGCGACCAGGCTTCCACCACGCCCACGACCTACCATCGGATCGGCACATTGTATACCGTGATTCACCACTCAATTAGCGGTTTTTCACTGTTCTATGGTTCAGTTTTGACGCTCCTAACATCACGCGAGGCGGCGTTTTCCATTTTCCTAAGTTATGCGTGGCTTATAGGCAGCTGCTTGGCCATGGAATCCAAGTTTCCACATTTCGCGTCTAATAATCATGGTGCGTGGAGTAAATCCTGATGCAGTTTGGATATTCCTGCGTGATGATTGACGATCACGCTGTACGCTCTTTAACTTTCGACGGTCGCTAGAGCTCAACATGGGAGGTTGGCCTGAACGCTGTTTGGTTGTACACGTCCCTTCACTTTTCCACTTCACTATAACATCGGAAACAGTAGACCTAGGGATGTTCAGGAGACTGAAAATCTCGCGCACAGACTTCGTATGCAATTAGCACCGAATCACTTGATGACCACGTCGGAAGTCCGTGAGTTCTTCAGACCGTCCCATTCTGCTGACCATGTGTTCCACGAGGTAGATGGCAGTAGCGTGTCGCCCTCTATGATAAACACACCTTTCACATGGTGTGCGAATAGTTTTGATCACATATAGTGAATATTGAATGTCTGCGGAAGATCGCGATTTCCGGGAATACGATAGGTACAACGAATTAAACTACGAAAGGCGAAAGACTTCAACTTGGGAGAAAATACGAGAATGTAACGGTGGCTAAAATTAATGGTCTATCACAAAATACATTAAATCATCATGCTATAATGATTTTGATAAGCTCAAAATAAAATCATCATGAAAAATATGCGGGTACTGGTTTCACGATCATTTTTCGTAAAAATATTTTTCATGCATTATATACACATGTATGCTTACTGTTCAAACTAATCATTATCATAAATGTAATTACTACTATTTCGTATGTATAGTTTTTGTTTCGAAATGTTTGATTTTTGCGTAAATATCTTTGCTTGTTTCTTGAGTTTTGTTCGACCTAAAAATCAAAGTAAAAACTAATTTAATATATATGTAACACACTTTTTGTTTCTTTTGCTCTTATGCACGTTTGTGTATTTTATGTTTAAGTAGGAAATAATTACGCTTAAATTTGATGTTTCGAGTTGTATGAACTTGCATTTTAGGCCTTCAAACTAGCATAAGGAGATTAGTATCGAACTTATTTGCTTGAGGGTGTTAACTTACTGGAGGGGTTCATACATAATAATATCCAGGAGAAAGTATTTTTCACAAAAAGAGATAACTTCGTTGACTAGTGAAAACTTTTAGCAACTCAGCGCAGCGCTTGTCGGCTTGAGCTCGCGCTTGATTCACCATGCGGCTCGTGGTTCTCCGGTAACTTTCGGCCACATGTTGAATTACAACTGTAAAATCATTTAATTCACATGTTTGAACACCTGGGTATGCCGGACGTATTAAAGAACCAACTTCATTATTAGTATATGTAAAATTCGTGGAAATACAAAATCTATTCAGGATTAAACCTTCAAGACTAAGAGTGGCCTCAGTCAAAGTTGCCTAAAGGCCTTACAAAATTAAATTAAATTCAAATTCTCAAGACCAAGAAGGAGATTAAAGAAAGATTAGGAACTATATATAAATTCAGATTTATCTTCCTCCTAAAACTCCAACCGTCGCGCTACAGTTCAAACTTTTCGTGGCTAGTTGCATGTTTTTAGTGAGAATAAATTCCCGAGTTACTCCTAACCAAAACTTAATGCGGAGAAAGATGTAGTTGTACATCAAAAGCTATGTACCCATTCCTATCCTAAATATAATATATTTTTAATGAACAGGGTGTATTACGCAATACACAGACAAAAACTTCGGAGGATTATAGTACGGAAAAGTTTGACAAAACGGGCACAGGCAAATATTTCCTAGAGTAAAACAAATTTAATTACTTTTTCTTTTTCATATACATAGGAAAACGCTTGGGAAAACTCATGAAATGTAAAAAGGGAAACATAAGTACTTTTTTTACTCATTTTTTTATTGTTCACATGTAACGTCACTTACGTTCGTCCCATAAAATTCATTGTTTTCGCCTCCCCTGAATTGCATTATATAGAATCACCATTTTGGCCATTCATAGAATTATATTTTATATGTAACGCTATGGATTTGAAAATTAATGTTATCCGCGATAAATTAAAACAACAATCAGAACTTTCAATAGATAATATATATGTGTGTATATAACAGAATCTGATAAGACAGAGTTAAAGATTGAAATTATTGAATTGTGCAAATGGGTGACTTCCGATGTATGACGTCACGAATCGAAAGTTCCCGAAGCACCCAGACTGAGAGTATATAAACAGGTCCCAGGTAGTTCTGAATCAGATCTCCCTGGGCTACGGCCCAGACCACATCAAACTCTCTTGCTTGGTGTTTCTTTGGACAGCAGTCCATCAATAAATCATTATTATCTTAAACTTCTTTTAATATTCTTTACTAGGCTTATGCCTTACCTTACTTTATTGGCATTTGCTTTATTCATCTTTATTACCTCATTCTCCAACTCCAGAAAGCCTTCAGCTAGGCGGGCATTGGTTCGCAACCTTTCCTAGTTGCGGCACACCTTCAGCCAGGCGGGTTTTATTTCCTTGCTTCTTCACGCCTTCAACTAGGTGGGAAGGAGTCCAAAACCTTCCTTGGTATATTGCATTGCTTTCGGCTAGGCAGGCGTATACTATTGTTTCAGGTTCACGAGTGCCTTCAGCCACGCGGACAGTCATTCACCTTGCTTTAGTATGCCTTCAGCTAGGCAGACAAGAGAACTTCTCCGTCCTTGGTATATTGTACTACCTTCAGCCAGGCAGGAATAGTATATACTACTCAATTATCTTTTCATAGCTTCTTTGCTTCCGTATGTTTTCATGTACTATTACTAATAAAGTATTGCCTTTCAACATTTAAGAAAGCGTTCGAAAATCCTACACCCATTAGCCGTGGCAGGTAATAGGTATATAATTAAGAATATAGACTCCTGACGGATTCTGTCTGCAGGTGGATAGTAATATAGGCGGTCACTTTTGGTACGTTACATAATTGGCGCCCAGCTAAGAGGCTCGAAAACAAGCGGATTTTGTACGTAAGAATAATTGTCTCACGATGGAAAGTAGTGAAGAAGAAGCTGTAAGTCAAGAGAGACCGTCCAACCCAGAAGAACAAGTGGAAGGAGCAGTAGCAGAATAAGGGGAGGGGGGAGAAGCAAAGATGACGGAAACAACGAAACAAGGGACAGCAGGCACTGATCCAGAAAAAGGAAAGGAAGAAACTGTTATCTTTGCCTTATTGATGCAGATGATGGAAAAGAATTTAAAAACTACAAGATCTAAGAAAAACAGAGATTCACTGGTTTGGAGGAGAAATTCAGTAGCGTGAATGAAAACTTTAATAGCTTGAAACAAGACTTAGACGAGAAATTTAAAGACCGAGAACAGAATTTTGAGGAACTTAAAGAAAACATCGAAGCCGAAGTAGATAATTTCCATCAAGAGTACAAAGAGAACTTTAACAAATTTAAAACCAGAACCGATGTAGTTGAGAAGAGGCTCGATACCTATATAGAAGAAACAAGAGAACAACTGTCAAATAGAAAGACCTGAAGGAGAAGCAATAAAGAGAAGATATGAAAATCAAGTTAAAAGAAAGAGTAGAAAAGGAAGTTGGGAAAAGAGTACAATATCAACGGGATGAAACAGTAACCTATCGAATGGATGATGAAAGGGAAACAATCCCAAAGACCTTCTACCATTCCGAGGAAGAAGACAGCATAACAGAGATGCCTAGAAGAAACCAACCCCTGAATTTTGTGCAGAAATTGGCACAAAATCTGGAAAGGAGGAAATCGACACGGGAAATAAAGATAGAAGATTACAAGCACGTGGCCAAATGGAAGGGGAATATTTATGAGGCGAGTCCAACGAAATAACTAGAAGAGCTGACGCATTTCTTCAAAACAGTTGGAGCACCGGAAGAAGATTATAGATGCATACTTAGCAGAGCTATGACTGAAAGTGCTGAGGGATGGTTCCATTTGGTAAAAGGATAAATTAGCTGTTATCGAGACTTCTGTTGTAGGTTCATCGAGAAATATGCTATAGGTTCATCGAGAATTATGTTAATCGAAAGTGTATCGAACGAAGAAAGAAAAGAGTATGCCAAGAGAAACTGGACTGGGCAAATATAAAAGGTATGGAACAGGAAGTAGCTAACTTTATAACTAAGCTCACGAGAATCAGTCCAGACATCAAGGATGAAGAACTATTCCAAGAAGCCGTGAATATCCTTCCGTACGAACTACAGAAATTGCTAACTTGTACGAATATCGACAGTACCGAAGAACTACTCGAATTCCTCGAGAAACAAGATGGTCTTCGAGGAAGGAAATGGAATGGATTCAGGAAAAGCGGACATCAAACCAATTAAAATAATAAACCCCGTGACCAGGATAAGAAAGGAACAATATCTGATGATCAAAGGAATAGGAAGGAATACGGTGGAAGTCAAAACAAAGCCAAAGACTGGAATAAAAAGGATGTTAATAGACAAAAGGTAAGACAATAGAGAATATCCATGGAGAAACTGCAGTAATAATAAAGCAAACTTATGTTTAGAAACCAGTAAGGAAAATACCTCTTCAGTAACTATAGAAAACAAGAAACATGAAGAAACTGCAAAGGCTTGAATCAAAGTCCTTTACAAGCCACGGAGAAAAATGTGGACACACAGGAGGGTGATCGGACCGAGCACGGTGTATTCACAGCCTTTGAATACGTCAATGCTACAGGGCCGGGAGGCAATTACCTTGATAAATGTAAAAATTAACGAGATACCAACCATTGCTTTATGTGATTCCGGAGCAACGAGTTCCTTAATGAAGAAATAATTTTCCGATGAACTTAGAATTAAATACCCTGCAACGAAATTAGACAAGATTGTTGTAGAAAGAACTAGTTTGAAATCAATTGGAGGAGACGAAATTAAAATTAAAGGCCAGATATGTGTCAACGTACAATTGACCGATGAAGAAGTATAAGTGAATATGTTAGTAAATTAAAAATGTCCCTATGACATTATTTTAGGATATTACTTCCTCAGTGCACTGCAAGTGTTGAGATAATTTACGTAAACCACCAAATAATAATGACCAGTAAGGAAAGGAAGTTCAAGTGCCAACAAGAAATAGAACATGAATCTGTACCTGACGTTTCTCTCACTATAAGGAGGAACATGAAGAGGAGGACCCGAATATTTACCAGGCATTTGTGATGCCAATTCCCGAAGAAATCCATTCGGATAAACCCGATGATTCAGATGAGGAGATAAAGAAGGATCGACAAAAGGAACATGTAGACTGTCCATAGAGAATAATTACACGAGAAAGATGAGGAATCCGAGGATGAGGAGGAGGTAAAAAGAAATGACGCTTGGATAGATCATTTCTTAGCAGTACTTAAGAAGGTCAACAAAGAAGAGGAAGAATTAAGGAATAACAAAAGGAAAAAATGTAAGATAAAGCAAGGTAAAACAATATTTGACGATGAAACTCCGACGAAATGTTACACAATTGTTTCGCAGGATGTGCAGAAGGAGCGAGTAGAACATAACAAAAAGAAGTGTAAAATGAAAGATGATAATACAGCAACAGGGGAAGAATATCAATCAGGAAGTCGCAAGCTTGAAAATTCGGACTGCAAAGAAATTTACATAGAAACCATCACTGGAAGAAGCCGATGACAAGGCTTGGATCGACTATTATTTTCCCTAGACAATTTTCAGGAAAACTGTTAACTTCAGAAAAATAGTCAAAAGGAAAAAAAAAGCGAACTTGTACCGTTTCCAAGGGAATAGGATAAAAAAAGGGATACAATAGGAGGCTCCTTAAGAACAACCTAGAAAACCCAAAACAAGGCAAAAGGGGAACGATTAAATTGTATATGATAGCAAAATGTAGTTTGACCAAACTTATAGGAGGTATGACCTGAAGGAGAGGTACAAATACGTTGACCTAACGTGTGGCGGATAGGGTTCAACAACTCTTACTAGATATGAAAGAGTGAACAACTCTACGAGGAGGGCTACTCTAAGTTAATCATAGATAGACAATATTTGGGAATTATATGGTTTGCCCGAAAGGTACCTACAATGTCCGAAGAGATCAGCCCTAGGAAGTACATTCTTTCCGTCATTCTGAAGAAATAAATGACAATCTGAGGGGCGGTTCCTGATACTCAACAAGTAATCAAGAGGGAATAATAGTTAATTCGATTCTTCATTCCAAGACCAAAATATTAGAGTCGGCGGCAGCAGTCAACCTGCGGCAGCATACGGCAACAGAGATGCAGCAGAGTGTTCCTCCTCCCGAAGTTAAAAAGAACCTCTGTGAACGCTTAAAATGATTTCTTTAGTATAGTGATTTAAAAAGTGATATAATATTATTCTAAGCATTCTGAAAATATTGATAGAAGTGATTTATAGATGTGTTAAAAGTGATCATTAGAACAGCAAGAAGAGTGAAATCTTATATAGTGAAGATAGTGAAATAATAAGAAAAATCCAAAGGACTATATTTAAAGGAATAATAAAGAAAATGAAAAAAAAAATAAGAAACTTTTAGTTCCCAAACATTTTCTCTCAGGGAGGGGCATAATGTAACGTCACTTACGTTCGTTCCATAAAATTCAGTGTTTCGCCTCCCCTGGATTGCATTATATAGAATCACCATTTTGGCCATTCATAGAATTATATTTTATATGTAACGCTATGGATTTGAAAATTAATGTTATCCGCGATTAATTAAAACAACAATCAGAACTTTCAATGTATATGTGTGTATATAACAGAATCTGATAAGACAGAGTTAAAGATTGAAATTATTGAATTGTGCAAATGGGTGACTTCCGATGTATGACGTCACGAATCGAAAGTTTCCGAAGCACCCAGACTGAGAGTATATAAAACAGGTCCCAAGTAATTCTGAATCAGATCTCTCTGGGCTACGGCCCAGACCACATCAAGCTCTGTTGCTTGGTGTTTCTTCTTTGGACAGCAGTCCATCAATAAATCATTATTACCTTGCTTTATTCATCTTTATTACCATTCTCTTTTATTACCTCATTCTCCAACTCCAAAATTGTGGTGGGCAAACACCGTGTGCGTGGGTTTTCTCGGGGTACTCCCGTTTCCTCCCATTTTCTTCATTCCACCAGTTCATCCCATCGTCATCCATACGGCCTGAGCCATAGTTGCCTAAAGGTCTTAAAATAAATTCGAAATTCCAACTCCAGAACCCCTTTAGCTAGGCGGGCCGGAGTTACCACTTACCTTATCCGGTGATTTGCACTCCTTCACCCAGGCGGGCGATCACTATTAAGACCCGTGCATGTCTTCAGCCAGGCGGGCCGACTATTAACCAATCCTAAAGGGAGCTGGTCGCCTTCAGCTAGGCGTAGTTGTTTTCCTTGCTTCTTCACGCCTTCTGCTAGGTGGGAAGGAGTCCTCAACCTTCCTTGGTATATTGCATAGCCTTCAGCTATGCAGGCGTATACTATCACAGATAACTATTGTTCCAGGTTCACGAGTGCCTTCAGCCAGGCAGGTGGGAAACTTCAACCCATCCTAATAACGATTGCACGTCTTCAGCCAAGCGGACAGTCGTTCACCTTGCTTGTGTATGTCTTCAGCTAGGCAGACAAGAGAACTTATCCGTCCTTGATATATTGTACTGCTTTCAGCCAGGCAGGCATAGCATATACTACTCATCCTCTTTTCATAACTTCTTTGCTTCCGTATTTCTTCATGTACTATTACTAATAAAGTATTGCGTTTCAGCATTCAAGGTAGCGTTCGGTGATCCCACACCCATTATAGTGAGTGCATTCTGTTAGCATAAAATTTGTGAAGGATAGTTCATATTTGGATACCAGCATGAAATTTTGCAGAGACTATCTCCAGCATGACCTTGTTAAAAAAAAACACCAAGACACAACTTGTATCCCACACCCTTTCCCCGGGAGGGGCGGGGGCTATGGCCATGAAGATTTTTTTTTACATTTTCTTTCAGACAGACATATTATGAAAAAAAAAAATGTTTGACATATAGAGTACCGGTACTTAGTTATCATTCAGAATGGTCATACCTTTGGTATTACGCCCCTTTGTGGCGTAGCTAACACAAAGGTGCCTTATGATCCCGCTAGGTCCGTCCATCTGTCTGTCTGTACGTGCCCAAAAATTATTTCTCAGTAACAATAAAGTTTAGTGAAGGAATGGACGTGTCGTTGGAAAGGTATTGGCTATATTAGTTCATAGCCGAGGAACCGTGTTGATTTGTGCAGTATGAAAGTGTTGCCAACCCACTTTTAAAATTCTATTTTTTAATTTGTTTACATTGTCTTACACATATTCACACCAGATATTTTGCATAAACATTATTCGACACAATAATAAAAAGTACTGTGGACATTCCCCTGTTAAGTAGTTCAGTTTCAGTTTTGCCAACCTATTTTATAAAAATTAGTATTAGTGTGTCTAAGATGTCAGTGGCGGCCGGTGGAGACTATTTTGGGGTCTGCTGTGTGTTGCACTCAGGCCCGCCGCCAGCCACAAATTGAAGGGGCCACGAAAAATTAGGGAAGGGTTTTTGCTTACGAAACGTACATAAAATTAAATATTTGTATTGGGACAATGAAAATCTACAGGGGCTTAGCCCCCCTCTTGGCGGGCCTGGACTTTCATGTGAGAGAGAATCAGTCACAATCAATCAACGTAGAGTTAAATTATGTAACGTATACACAAAAGAAGTGACCAGATTTCAAATAATGGGACATTAAGTCAATTAGTTACTATTTTGAGAAAACTTAGAAAAATGTAGACCTAGCTATAATATTGAGAATAGAATTTTATAGTTTGTCAAAATTTTTCGTGGCTAGGTATTATCAGTTTTAGAAACTTTGAAGATTCACTAAACGTTTTCTCCAAGCTATTTTGAACTATAATGTCGAACAAGCCCACAGCTTCTGACATTGATCGAAATTCTTCTGCCGAGTGGATTGAAGACAGTTCGTCAAGACAGTTTTTCTTTGCCAAGAAATGTGTAAATTGAACATAATTTCTCCACAGTTTGTTTTGGAAAATTCCATAAGCAACTTGGAAATTTCTCTAAAGTAAACAGCGTGGTTGCCATAACGTGCCATGTGAATGTAAAGCATGAGTTTGCTTCGCAAGTAATCACATCACATACTTCCTTTGCTTCCCTTAATGGATTGTGTTTGAATTTATCTTCCTCCATCTTCACTATCTTAGCCATGCATTGAATAATATCCTTTTTATGTTAATAATATGGTTTATCCACTTCCAGTCTAAACCAATATGGACCAAATTTAAGGTTCTAACTCAGCTTTTTACGCTCGATATCTCTGTGTGGCCCGTTTTTTTTAATTTATGTCTTAATTCTTGCAAAAAAATGTAAATATTATTTGCAGTATTTTCTATTACATGCAGAGAACGGTAGACTATTATATGAATAACTCAGGAATTAAAACTTAAATAAAAAAAACCGGGCTGCACGGCGATAAGAAGCGTATAAAATTGAATTAGAACTGAAAGTTTGGTCCACATTGGGTTAGACTGAAAATGGACATACGCGTTTAAATATTTGCTCTGGCGTCTATTTTCCGACACTCAGCAGTCACTCTAGTATCGTTACGTAGAGCACGAGTGTCGCTTGTGAGATTCAGCATTCTGTGGTAACATTCAAAGGCAGGAACACAAACACGCTCTCTCTCTCTCACACACACACACAGAGAGAGAGAGAGAGAGAGTAGAAACTGCGAGTAAACGAAGGCCAGTAGTAGACACCTTCAACCTGCGCGGTGATGCGCGCCACGATTGAATGGAATGGAAAGCTAAGAAAAAGAGTAGTGACTTTAAGATTGCAACAGCTTTCTGCCAATGGTATTAACATAGGAGATGCTATTCCAACGTCTGGCGAAGGGAGAGGCAATGTAGCGGGACTAGGCGTTCAGAGGCTTGCGGGAAAATTGCACACTCAAGATTAAATTGTGAACTTGTGATGTTTTTTTTTCTCTTCCTAAAAGAAAACTATGGATTTTTTGAACACCGAGAGATAGAATATTATTACATATTTTAGAGTGATTTAAATAAAAATTAAATAATTTAAGAATGAGCTAGGTGTTGTGCAACGGTACAACACTGCCAAAGGCCGCTACTGGTTTAAAAACAGAGATAAAACATTTAAGGCTTTATTCATTTCATATGGGCGGTATATTCAGTCAGTTCTGAGAAGAAATAAGTTTCTGGCAGAACAGTGACCAGAGAACAGTGTACAGTGACGTAGTAGTCTGTGAGAATTTTAAAATCCTTTTGTGTCAGTTTTTCGTGAATGTTAAGCGTGAAATATTAAAATACGTTTCGTGAAACACCTCCAATTGTATTTCAGTTCAGATTACTGTTAATAGTGCAGTAGAATAGTGCCAAAATATTTCATGACTGGCTACAAGCGGGAAAATTTTCAGGATAAAAGTACACTTGAGGAAGTCTGAAAAACACCGGGTCACAAGCTGCTAGTGACGTCGTATGGCCGCAGTGACGTCACAAATATGGCCGACCATCTGAAACTTCAAATTGGCATAACTCAGAAAGCGTTGATCCTACGGACTTGATCCATGCACCGTTGGAACCGGAATCACAAGCACTACAAATCATTATACCTTAGTCATACGTAAAATAATATCTTCATGGAGAAATTTGAATATTTTCTTTTTTTCCATCCATTTTAAACTTAGTTCACATTTTTGCATTGCAATACTCAACGGGCTTACATGTGATGGAAACACTCATTACACTTAATGTAGCTTATAAAATAATCTTTCTAACAAGACCAAATAGGTTTTAGAACATATTTGACGTAAAAATAAGGTAAAAACCCTGAATGTGCAGAAACTTCAAATGTGCATAATACAGAAAATAGTGATCCTTTCAGACTTGATCCATGTACCGTTGGAACCGGAATCACAAGTACTACAAATAATTGAATCGGCAGTTGGAAGAAGGAAATAAATCCGAAAATCTATTTTGTGGGAAATTAACAAAAACTGTATAACATTTTTTAATATTTACTGAAAGGAAACCATATTTCTACAGAATATGCAGAACGGTATTCTCATCCTTGTGTATTGCTCAGACAGTTTTCAGGTATTGTATTTTTTCCTGTAAAATTAAAAAAAGTTGGTGGATTTATTTCCTTCCAACTGATGGAAAAAATGAATGCTCAGTTGTAAGTACTTAGACGTAAGTATGAAAAAATCGACCATATAAATGAAGGAAAACGCAATAAAATGAATGAATGGTACTTAAAACGAATGATATTTACAAGAAATGTATGCACAATGAACACTAAAGCTACAAGCAAGTAGAAAAAAAAATCATATTTTTTTCTTCCTACCAACTGAAAGAAATTTCGCGTTAGGAATCGGCAACTGCTATTATTCCGTAACAGTCATAGCAATAGTTGCTATACGCAAATATGATAACAATAGCAATTTAAAATGGCAGTTTAGAGGAAAACGTATCTAAATAGGAGTTATTTATTCCCGACTGTGAAAAAGCAATGTAAAACACCATTTTAGACTAACTTATTTATTTGTATCCTGTTATGTGTGCAGTAGTGATGGACTAAGGCAGGGCTCGAAATGGAAATTTTCACGAAACGGAACGCTTTACCTTCGTTAACATGCCAGTGTCAATTTTTGTTTATGGTTTCCATAACGATCATGATTATCATGAACGACGTTCAGGTTTGCTCCGGTCCATTTCGAGCCCTGGACTAAGGTAATTTAGCTGATACTATCACTGTTAGAAAACGATCGTATGTAATTATCTGAGCTTGAACTAACTGGTGGAGAGGGAACCGCATATAAAACAATTAAATCAGGAATGTATAAAGCGGTGGGTACGGCGGGGAGAGAGAAGTGTAATTTAGTTTCATGCTAAATTAGTATAATATGTTAAGCGTGACTATATTCAGGGTGTTTCTGAACTGCACAGACAAACTTCTGGAGGTGATTCCTCACATCAAAACAAAAAATAATTCCTCTGACAAATGTTGGAAATGCGCATAGTTCCGGAGCTACAGGCTGCCGAAAACTTGAAAAAATGAACTTTATAGCTTCATATTTCTATCAGTACAAACAGTAGATCTCATGGTACCGTCAAAGACCTTAAATCTACACTATCAGAAAATGCATAATTCAAAATTTTGCAATGGGCGCGTAAGGGATTTCCCAAAGGAATTAGGAGAATCCTAGAAATTCTCTGAAGTAAAGATGGCTTGACATAAGTATGAATGGGACGGTATTCCACCAGGAAACAGTAAATCGTTTGCGCCAAGTCGATATCTCAAGTACTCGTAGATTCCATATACCGAACGATTTTATTTTAAATGCATGGTTGCATAACAAGTATGAGTAAGAATTGCATTATTTCAAACAACATTTTATTTATTTATCGAAGAGATTGAATATCATTGCTCAATTGGATGCTATGAATGACATATATCATCTTTACCTACACGGCAAGTCGTTTAATTCATGCTTATTTCGACCTACCTCATATTCAGAAATTTTCCGAAATCCTCTACTTACTTTGGGGAATCCCCTGCATGCTCATTGCGGAATTTTGAAATATGCAATTTCAAATGGAGAAGCTTTTGACGATACTATGCCGCATCAGCTTACTGTTCTTGGTGATAAAAATATAAAACTCTAGAGTTTATTTCCCCACGCTTTCGGTAACCTGTAGCTCCGAAACAATGCACGTTTCAGAAATCTGTCGGAGGAACTTTCGTCTTATTTTGATGTGAGGACCCACTTCCAGAGGTTTGTCGGTGTAGCTCACGTACACTCCGTATATACACCATGGCCAGACACTGTGGATCTCCATCGAAAGCCCGTGGTACCCTTCCAAAACGAACTTATAGATACATGCCTGATTAAACGTAAGAAAGAAATGGGAAAACCGGAGCCCGGATCTAGGGGAATGCAAAAGGGTATTTGCCCATATGCACAACCGGTTGGGAGCATTTGGGGTGCGCTTTTTCTATATTAATGTGTTAGATTTGGCGGGTGGCATAGGTACAAGACAAACGACTGTGCCCGCTTAAAGCGCAGCATTTCGTAGATGCAGTAGGTGTTTATCTCTATCAGTTTGCCGCAGTTTTGTTCTTGGATGTTTTCAATCATGTAAAATAAATAATTAAATATGTCTGGCCCAGTACAGGGATTCTGACAGAATTTTAAGTTTGGGGAGTATGAACCCAAAATTGGGAAGCTGTAAGTAGAATTTTAGGGTTTCTATTTATTTTTACCGTAAAAAAATAATGCTCGAGAATTCCCATTTTGGTGGGTACTGGCAGAATCTCTGGACTCTAACCTCGGGGCACTTGTCCCTCTGTTCTTACGAGTTTTTGCGGAGAGGGACAATCATAACGTGACAGTATTTCTCGTCAGCGTATAGAATCCTGGCGTGAATAATTCCATGACAATAATATCTTGACAGTTTAATATGTTGCGACAGTTTGCAACAATGTTTTCATTGCGTATTAAGAAGAAAAAATACCTAACCTGATTTTTTTCAACCTGTGTCTGTGAATTTTATAAAGCGTTTAAAGTGTGTATTGTTTTATTCACCTAAAAAGAAGAAAAAAAGTATAATCGCAAAAGCAGAACCTTTTTCGCAAGCAGAAAGGAAAAATGTATTGCTTTTTAAAAATAAAAACTTTGGCTCAACGAGTACCGAACCCGGGACCACTGAATCTTATGCCCAATGCCTTACCCATTTTTTTACTATTACTTTATTAAATCTCAATAAGAGTACAGAATCAAAGTAAACAGAAAAGAATAGATTACTAAAAACATTAAATGAAATTAAAGGTATAAAATTAATTAAACAATAGCAATTCAAAATATAACGGGAATACTCTTTTCTTTTGTAGAAAAAAGCTTTTAAGATGAACGAGTATCGAACTCGGGACCACTGAATTTGTAGTCCAACGCTTTACCCATTACACCACGAAGCCAAGTAGCGACCACTGCTTTCCGAGAGCTGTTTCTATCAGTTCCGATAACACTTAACAGACGCCATTAATTGTAGTGTTCACACGTCATGATTATCCCCGCAGACAATTCTCTGCCCTTTTGTTCCTTTCTTCTCGCAGTTCTGTTTGTTTAGACAAAAGGAAACCGTGAGTTTTACCGTTAGCAAACTTCGGAGAAAAACAACAGTTAAGCCAGTAGCTACTTTTAATCGGTCGTAGCCGAAGTAGCAGTGAAAAACTAGCTGCTACGTTATTTTTGTCCATCTCTATTTCACACCTGTTTTTCTAGGATTTTCCAATGGCTTTTTGCTTTCTTTGTGCAGTGTATTGATGCGCGAGCCCTTCCAGATATCAAATCCGACATAAAGTAGATTTTCAGATTTTTTGCTTTTATTACCTTCTTCAATTATAGATGTTATTACTAATTTAGGCCAAGAAATTAAAGGTGTTACTGAAGATAATCGTAATTTAATCACTGAACTTATTCCTGTTGCGAATCAAAATATATTAAATTATCCCCAAACAGCAAGTGAAATTTCATTTGAAAAAGATAATTTCTCCACATCAAAACCTCAACAAATAGAGCAAAAACCTCCTGAAGAGGTACAATTAGGACCTTTAGCCACTCGATAATTTTTGGATCGTATTCAGAAAATATTGAAGGTAAAATTCGTTGGAAAATTGGAAGCCTTAACGTTCATTTTGTTCAAGATGATATTATAATATATGATGAAACTGAAATAGGGCAAAGTGGAGTATATGAAATCTTTAAAGGAACAGAAGGCTGATGGGAATTATTAACTCGAAAACAACCTGTTATATATTCTACTGATGATTATAAAACATATGCAAAAATTCTAAAGATAAGTAAAAATAATGATCCAACACAAAATAGAGTAAGGTGAAAAGTATAAAAATTTATTAAATCTATTTGGATTGAATTAAAATCTTCAACTGGTGATTAACCTATTAAAATGGGTTTAGGTATAAAAAGATACACAAATTTACCCGTTGAATTTATATGGATGAATGATGGTCGAAAATTGGTGGATAGATTGTCATTGCAGGTGGGGAAAATGCGGACAATAAAAGATTTCAAAATGAGAAGGTTGGAATAATGGATATGATATGTTCACAATTAACAAATTTTATTGTGTGTCTAATCCTAACGGTTATCTAATTTAAATTATGCATATACTTCCACCAACATTTTGGGAACTTTACGGAGGTAAAGGTTTAGTTACTGATATTATTAATAATTTATCCATTTGAGTTACATTTGCCTGGTTCAGGTACACGTTTAAATGAACGGTTAGCAAGAGGTGAACGTGGTATTAATAGATTGGACCAAGCATGTCGTGAACATGATATTGCCTATAAAAATTTAAAACATTGATTCAAGGCACGCGGCAGATAAAGATTTAGAAACGAAAGCCTTTGATCAAGTTGTTAGCAAAGATGCTAGTTTTAGAGAGGCGGGATAGCTGCTCTTGGTGTTTCATTAGCAATGAATACAAAAACAAAATTGTGTTGGGGAGTTTTATATAAATATATAAAAAACATGCATATAAAAATGAAAACAAAAGGAGTTTCATTTCACATTCCATTCAGTGATCTTCAAGATTTTTTAAAAGTTGATGATATATTAACAAAAGATCAACGTACAAATAAAGAAAAATGTTTAAAAAAATGGTCATAATATGTCACTTACATTAAGTATTCCACAAATGAAAAAGTTAAAAAATCGTACAGTTGGTGGGTTTTTTATTCACTATACCAGCAATTTTGGCTGCTTTAGGCGCAATTGGGCGTTTGGCAGGTGGTAGTGCTGCTATCACAAAAACTGTTATCGATGCTAAAAAGAAAAAGAATAACTTGAAGAACAAAAACGACACAATAAAGTCATTGAATCTTCAATTTTAACACAGAAAAGTGGAAAAGGATTAAAACCTAAAAATAAAATTATTAAAAAAACCTTTGCACAACAAGGGTCGTCGAGCACAGTCAAAACGCTTAACAATTACGACCTTAGACGTTTAGCTAAAACATTAAATATTTTCGTGGTGTTTTTATGTCGGGATAATTAACACACTTAAAGTCTGCACAAATAAACGAATGTGCCATTATTAACTTAGATAAATCCAGTAATGTTGAAACACATTGGATTTGTTACTACAAAAGTAGTAATCAAGTTTTTTTTATTTGATATATTCGGTGGAATTCCACCAAAATAATTGATTGACTATCTTAATTTAAGTTTTGAACATTAATTATTGAGTATAATATGATAGAATTCAATAATTTGATGATGTGGTTTGTGGACACTTGTGCATAAAGTTATTAATTTTTTGTCAGATTACCCTGAGGAAGGAACTGTAAAAGTGATTTCATTTTTAAAATATAAAATAGAAATATAAAACAAAAATATCAGATTTCCACACTTTACCCGTTGTTTTATAAAGCGAACTAAGAAGTTTTGTCGCTTTTTGTGAAGGTCTGTGTTCAGTTGGCCCTCACACCGTGAGTTGAATGCGAATGGAGATCAGGCGAAGGTCAGTTGTTGGTGTGGGTATAGCCAACATACTACCTGGTTGTGGTGGTTCAGTTACACCGCGAACGTGCGGAAGGACAGAGTGAACATGGAACCTCCACAGAGCGTCATAAGGGCGTGTATGCTGTACGAGTTCAAACTGGGATCAAACGCAGCTGCAGCGGGGCGGAAGATATGCCAGGCCTTTGGTGAGGGTGCCGTGACTACGCGGACAGTGCAGCGGTGGTATACCAAATTTAAGGACGGTGACGAAACACTCGAAGACGCACCACGTGCGGGAAGACCAACACAGGTACCAAATGAAGATCTTCAGGCAACAATTGAGGCGAACAGTGGCCAGACACGTGAGGAACTGGGACTACAATTCAGTGTGAGTCGAGAAAGGGACTATGTCAGAACGCCCACTGGTCAGATCGCCCACTTCTGAAAATGATCAGAACGCCCACAGAAACGGTCAGATCGCCCACCAAAACGGCAAAACACGCAAATTTAGAAATGGTCAGAACGCCCACCGATCAGAACGCTCACTCGTAAAAATGGCAAAAACGTTCACTAAAATGGTCAGAATGCCCACTGGTCAGATCGCCCACTTCTGAAAATGGTCAGAACGCCCACATAAACGGTCAGAACGCCCACCCTTGAAAATGTTCAGAACGCCCACTTTAAAAATGGTCAGAACGCCCACACTTTAAAAATGGTCAGAACGCCCACCAAAATGATTGTCAGGGTCCCCACAGGTTAGAAAATACAAACCCTACCACGGTACACAATTAATACTTTAATTTTTTTGCAGTTTAATACTTATATTAAATCGATAATGAATAAATATAATGAAAAAGAACTTGGGAGAACGTTCACAAAGTCTATCAGTCAGAACGCCCACTCTTAAACAAGTGAGTCCATTCGTGGATGTGCACATAAGCTACCACCAGGCTACAACAGCGAGTATACTATTTATATGATAATGTTGCGTTCTCGTGTGTTTCTTTTCCGAAGTATAATTACCTGCTATGTGTTATTATGTTGTTATATTATGTGCACTCACAATAATAGCTTGGTATGTATATTTCTGTTTGAGTGGAAGGAAAGTATACCGACTTTAACGCCGCCATAGTAAATAAGGTGAAATAGATGGAAATACCATTACCACAAACACTAATAAACGATTCTAGAAATGTGGCTATCTAAACAATCATGGACACAGCGGTGAAATTTCATTCTAAAAACGGTAAAATTATTTTCTACGTTCCAAAAAGACGCTATTATTAAATTTGTATTTCTTAATAAGTGTAATATATCGCCTTAGAAAAACGCATCAGAAGCAAAATCTATATCATGTAGAAAAGGGAAATTGAAAACACGTCACTTTAAAGCAATATGAACGAAATAAAATATTCGTTGAAATATAATCTAAAATTTAAGCTGTTTTCAACGTAGGAAAGAAAATGTGATAAATGTAGTTAATTTCATTCTATTAGCTTTTAAGTACAATATTTAATTAACTTGGAAAGACACATATGAAGCGTATTTTAAGGAACCATTATCATATTCAGCCGTTTTCTATCCACTGCTGGATAAAGGTATCCACCTTCTATTTCCACATATCACGCTCAGCTGCAATCCTCATCCATGTAGCTCCTGAAAAACGTTTAATTTCATCTACCCATCTTGCATTTAGACGTCGTCTAGGAAGTTATTTTTCTTTGGAAATCCAATGTAATACATTAGTCGTCCATAGTGGTTCCTATCATGCATCTCATCATAACTTTGTGTGAGTCTTTATCTTAGAGTCGTTTGCGCATTCGATGTCCAAGTTTCACAGTCGTTCATCATCACACGTAAGAGACATTAATTATAAACTTTACTCTTGAGACACATTGGTAGTTTGCTTTTGAAAATAAAATGTGATCTTCCAAGCGAGCTCCACGCCATTTTGCATTTTCTATTTATTTCATCCGTCAACTTTGCATAGGTTGGTTTGAGCTGCTCTGGGTAAACATACTCATTAACTATGCCTATTGTCTCTCCGTGAATCAATATTTCCTTCTTTGCAGCATGTTGATTGTACATTACTTTTGTTTTACTTAAGTTCATTTTAAGACTTATTTTCGAATTTTGGTGGGCGTTCTGACCATTTCTGAATTTACGTATTTTGCCGTTTTGGTGGTCGATCTTACCGTTTCTGTGGGCGTTCTGACCATTTTCACAAGTGGGAGATCTGACCAGTGGGCGTTCTGGCATAGACTCAATGTTGTTGCCATTTTTACGAGTGGACGTTCTGACCGGTGGGCGCTCTGACCATTTCTGAATTTGCGTGTTTTGCCGTTTTGGTGGGCGATCTGACCGTTTCTGTGGGCGTTCTGACCATTTTCAGAAGTGGGCGTTCTGACATAGACCCTCGAGAAACCATTCGGCAGCACCTCCATCAACTTGGGAAGCACTACAAATTGGGTCGATGGGTCCCACATGATTTGACTCCGGGCCAGAAGGCAACGCGAGCAGACACCTGTGTTTCTTTGCTGTCTCGTCTGAGGAAGGAGCCATTTCTGGACAGGGTATTGACATGTGATGAGAATTGGGTCCTGTACGAAGCTCCATGGCGCCGTCATCATTGGTTAGCATCCCATGAACCGGTTCCAAAACAGCCGAAACCAGCACTGCACCAGAAGAAGGTCCTCATGTGTGTTTGGTGGAATGCTCGCGGCATCGTGCATCGGGAACTGCTACCAGCTGGTTAGAGCATCAATGCAACTGTGTACTGTCAGCAGTTGAGCCGTGTTCAAGAAAAACTCAAAACTCTGGAGCCACTTCTGAATCGCAAAGGCGTCCTCCTGTTACAGGACAACGCTAAGCCCCACGTGGCTAGGATGACCCGGGATACCATTCTACGCCTTGGATGGGAAACAGTATTGCATCCGCCATACTCCCCGGACATTGCACCGTCCGATTTTCACCTGTTCCAATTCTTGGACAATCCCTAGTAGAGGTGCAAAATGCACTTGATACCTTCTTCGCTTCACGGTCCAAGTTCTACCGCGATGGAATCCATGGCCTTCCAGAACGTTGGCAGAAGGTCGTCGATGCTGATGGGGACTATTTCTGATCTTTCAGGTACGTCTTAGGTGACATATCGATGTTCGAAGGTGGTGGGTAAAAATGTTACAGAACTTTCTTGCTTACCTTTATACATTTATCAGGAACCTCTCCTATTTTACGTTTTAAATTACATAATGAAATTCCTAACCATCATTATAACATGGAAATTGCTTTGATTGGGTCTTATAGCATGTATTTGATTCCAAATGTAACACCAAACAATAATTCCTTCACCTATGTGAGAGAAAATTTATAGTACCACCTGGACAATATAATGCGAGTATACTAGAACAAAATTTCCAACTGATGTCCTCTTGCATGAAAATCATATGAGACATCGAATGCAAGTTACACCAGGAGGAGAAAAATTTAGTTTGGGGACAATTGGAAATTTACTTGGTTTTAAAAATGAAAAAATATTTGAACCAGAAATAAAACATGTTGGAGATTATCTCCAAAAAACTTTATCCATTGAAACTTTTAACATTAATTGTAATCTAGGTCGTGGTATGATTGTGGCTAAAGATGATTGTCCACATAAAGAAACTGATATTACTGCTACATTTAAACCATTAACTGAGTTCCTTGAACCAATTTTTTATGAACCACAATATCCGTTGTTTTTCCCAGTAGAATCAAGTCATATTAATTGCATTGAAATTAAAGTTACAAATGAAAATCATGAACTAATTAGTTTTGGTGGTGCTGTTACAAGTGTTATTTTACAATTAATAGAATAATAAAACATGGATTTTATTGAAAGTTATGAACTTCAGTCATTTCCCCCTAATGAAAGGACTATTAATAATTTAAATGATTCCAACAAGGATTTAGAGTTTGACATAGACGTTGGTGATGTATATATTCAATATTATGCCGATATATATATATATATAGGTCTATATATATATATATAGATATATATAGATAGATAGATATTAATTTTGAACTTATTGGTCGTGAGGCAAGTGGAACATTTACTGAAGAATCAATTAAACTCATCGACAACTTTGTACCATATTTATTTTCCCAAATAGAAGTTAGGAAACATGGCACAATTATTTATAGAATTTACTATCCAGGAATTATGTCAACCGCAATTGCTACACTAAAAATATCAAAACCTGAATTAGAATATTTTAAAGTTGGTGAACTTGAAACCAATGCAAAATTGCCACGAAAGGAAAATGCAGTTTTATTTCGATTGCGTTTGCTATTTGAATTTTTCAGTGATTATAAAGAAATTATGTGGAAGGTGGTTAGAATAACATTTAAAAGACACTTGAACCATGATATAGTATTTTTTCGATGGAAAATAAAGAAGGCTGATGGAACACTTGATGATGCTACATCATCACATCCAGCAAAATTGAATATTAAACACAATGGATCTTCGAATTCCTATTCTAGAATACGAAAAAAATCATCCCATTAAAACTAAATCTGATATATTAAAAAATCCTCGAATACGAATACAATTCCATACATATCATGTATTCAGAGACATGTTACAGGTGCATATTTTGAATTTGATGTTACTACACAATTTAATTCATTACAATTTGACATGCCTGATTTTGTAATTGATTCCAAACTGACTGTAATAGTGTTAATCAGCAGAAGGATTCTAGCAAACTTTATTACTGTAACGTAAAGACTATTTATTTGAATAATGGTAGAAATGAAATCTTTGCTAGAGGGAATGAATCTTGATACTGTGAATGACGATTATTTTAAACTGTATGAAAGTTATACTTCCTATAAGCGAGTAACACAAGGTAATACAAATATGTTTTATCCTCGTGAAGAATTTATTAAAAATCGACCAATATATGTATTGAATACTAGCAAACGCAAATCTGTAACAATTAATGAAAGAACAAATATTAAAATAGTAGTTGATTTTACAGAGACAGTTCCTGCAAACACAATTTGTTAAGTGATTTTAGTTGCAGAGACATCATTTATATATATATATATATATATATATATATATATATATATTAAAAATGAATGTTAAACAGAACAATTTTAAATAATAAATACCTCCCCAAAATTATTTTAATATATCATCATTAACATTATTGTGAATAATAAATAATTATGGTATGTATTAAATGTATATCAGGAAGAAATTAAAAAATATATTACATAAATTGAATAACAATGTATTTACTGAGTCACGAAATTATCTGAATTAGAAATTAACAAACCATATAAAATATTAAAGTTTGATTTTATTCAAACAAAATATGGAAATAAAGTTTATGTTGTTATTAATGACAATAAACAAGTGTTTAAAGTTATGAAAAATTAATTGACAGTCATGATATACACTTCTTAAATTCAGGGGATATAACCATGTATTGTGAAGGCCTTTAAAATTTATTAAATAAATCAATGCACATAATTAAGTTTCCTTATAATGAGTATTTACTAAATATTTGAATAAAACAGTCACATTTGTAAAAGAATTTTTTAAAAAATATTAAATACTTTTTCAGAAACGTTATACCAAATTTCAGCCTTTCATTTTTTAAAAAAATTAGGTTTTTGACGCCTCATACCTTAAAAATCGTTAAAAACTACATTTTCGTTCTTAACATCATTGAAAACATATAAATTTTAAATTTTAAAAATATTGATTTTTTACCAAAATATGGAACTTTGTGCCCTCATATTTCGAAAACGGTTAGAGAGAAAGCAAAAATAACCAAATTTTGTTCCTCTTTATGAAAGCCCTCAAATTAGCATAAAGAACCTATATACAAAGTTTCAGCCTCCTAGGACAATGTTGATTTGTTTTTAAAAACATTGATAACAATTGGTCATTTCGTTAAAAAAATAACATAAAATTGATAATTTTTATAGAGGAAGTAAAAGTTACAAGTGGAAGTTATAAGAGGGAAAGTCTCATTTTGT
Organism: Lepisma saccharinum; assembly: GCA_022664845.1. Lineage (NCBI taxonomy): Eukaryota > Metazoa > Arthropoda > Insecta > Zygentoma > Lepismatidae > Lepisma > Lepisma saccharinum. The sequence continues at coordinate 54,573 of JAGDQP010006070.1, forward strand.
AATGGGGAACAACACAAGGTTTAATTTTCAGGTATGATTCGTGAAAATGAAAATTGGTCACTTTTTTAAAGAGGAAAGGGTAAATTATAAGTATGTTGTATGGGGAGAAAATCTCATTTTATAGAGGGAGAAAAAAGTATGATGGCCCAGAACATACATGTCTCTACTACTCTCAATATCTTAAAATGACTGTACGGGTATGTATCTTGCCAAATTTCATGCTTTTATGAAAAAGTGCACAATTTCGAAACCTACTATAAATGGTTGCACGCATTTCGATGGAACGTCTGAGTTTTATAGAGAAAATTCATGCAGTATTTACGTTGCAGTATCTTTAAGTTACACCCAGAGGTAAGTAGAAAAACCATCTTTTGTAAGAACAATTGACTGACGAATTATATTATCGCAATGACTTTCTTATGCAACCCGTACGACACATATCTTTATTGGATTGCATACAAGGAAGGATTTGGTTACATTAAGGTGGAAATGGCAATTTTTGCCAAGCAAACATACTGATGGGGGGTAGATAAAAATGATATATATACAGGGGTTAGACAAAAAATCTAAAAACACGTCATACAGGACACGTAAGTGTGGCCCGCCACTGTACACCACGTGTTGCGGTTGCCGATCGTGTTTTGTTTTCAATGTGTCATGTGGACCTTTCTCTTCCGTCACCAGTACCCAGTTTACCTGTGAGTGTCGTGGTGTGCATGTGGTGCGGTAAAATGGGCGACCTGACAGACTTCCAAAGAGGCATGATCGTTGGTGCCCGTCTGGTTGGAGCTTCAGTGACAACAGTGGCGACCATTGTGGGGGTATCGACAGGCACTGTGTCCAATGTCACGAGGGCATACACAATGCATGGGCAAACAACGTCTGCAAAGCACAACAGTGGTCGAAAGACAATCCTGTCCGATAGGGACAGGAGGGCATTAAAACGGATTGTAGCAGCTAAAAAGCAGACCACTGCAATGAAAATTACGTCTGAACTCAATTCCGGCCTACAGAGCCTGGTTTCATCAAAAACAGTGCGACGGGAACTTCATAAAATGAAAATTCATGGCAAAGCCGCGATCTCCAAACCTCTGGTCACAGCAGTAAATGCGAAGCGGAGTATCCAGTGGTGCAAGGACCACAAGGAGTGGACGCTTGATCAGTGGAAACACGTAATGTATTCCGATGAATCGACCTACACCTTGTTTCCAACAACCGGTCGTGTTTACGTATGGAGAACACCGTCGCAGGCCTATGATCCATACTGTCTGCGCCCAACTGTAAAGCATGGGGGTCGTTCTGTTACAGTATGGGCAGTGATATCGTGGTTTTCTGCAGGTCCCATCATAGCCCTGCATGGAATGATGAATGCTAAGGCGTATGAGGCCATTTGGGGGACCAGGTTCTACCCATGGCCCACACATTGTTCCCGGATGGTGATGGCATCTACCAAGATGATTTGGCACCCTGTCACGCTGCAGAAACGGTGCAATCATGGTTTGAGGAGCATGACCAGGAGCTATCACACCTCCCCTGGGTCCCACAATCACCAGATCTGAACATCATTGAGCCATTGTGGTCTGTGTTAGAAAGGCGTGTTCGGTCTCATTACCCTCCACCATCATCCCTTAAGGAACTGGAGCATGTTTTGGATTAAGAATGGTACAACATTCCACACACCACGATTCAGGAGCTGTATACGTCGGATCCAAGCTGTTTTGGACGCAAAAGGAGGCCCCACACCATACTAGGTATGATTTTCACACTTTTTCAAACGTTTTAGATTTTTTGTCCAACCCCTGTATATTTTCATCATGATTAGGATCTAAAAGTATCTGCGCATGAAAATTTTGGCTAATCGAGCGCAATTGGCTTAGTAGATATGGATATGAAAGTCAGATTCTCGTCTGTTGAGAGTGATTAAAATGTGTGGAAATACCCATTACGAAGTTGGTTTTATTCTTTCAAAGGAATTAAATTATTTTTTTTTATTATTTATTATATTTGCCTTTAAGCTTGGATGGCTGATCTATTGGAGCATTTACCCTACTTATTAACAGAATACTTTTATATGTAAGGTCATTCACATTCCGTTCATATAAATTCAATTAATATTTTTGCCCTGTATTTATTTATATACAAATTCTGGACCATACATAGATAAGATTAAAATATTAGGTAACGGCTGTTAAACGACAATATTCCTTAACTGAACAATATATAGCATAAGATTGGAAACAATTACGTCATCGAGTATGCATATAGCTTATATGAATGTAAAATAATAAGAATTTGTGCAAAAGGGTAACGTTGGCAGAATGCTGTACTGCGTCATCACCTGAAGTCTTCCGAGCGGCTATACAAGCAGCTACCCAACGGCCTGGAGCCGAATAGTTGACTGGACGAAAGTGGCCTACCAAGGTGACCAAGGTAAATCAACACTATTTGCTTGCTTACCGGGAGCAAAATAATATTATACACAGCGCCATCATGGGGACACGCAGCACAAGTACATATAAAGAAACTGCAAAGATTTCAAAACAGAGTAATTAAAGTAATCACAAAATGTCCTAGGTACACAAGGCTCATTCCGCTACAGCGTAGCCTCAACATCCAACCAATACGACACAACTCAGAAATTCTACTCCACAAAGATTATTCACAAAACAACCTGATTTCTCAACTAGGAACATACAACACAGGCTATCATATGAAACACAAAAGACCACTGAACATAATAACCGCTAATCCACCAAAATAAAATCTACAAACCCATTTACAACCATCGTCTCCATGGGTAGAAATATGCAATATATACAGGGTGTTTCAGGGCCGCTGGTAAACTTCGGGAGATGAATCCTCATATCAAAAGAAGAAAAAAGTCTATATGAACACGCGCCCTATCATGCGTAGTTTCGGTGCTAGAGGGCCCCAAAGACGTCCAAAACTGTATTTCAAGACGATTTATTTCCAATACTAATAGCTGTAGAGCTGGCGGCTCGTCGTTTCGTCAAAGAAATTGGAACTTTTTCGTTAGTAAAATGCACATGTCAAAAGTGATGGGAAAGTGCGCAAAGGATTCCCCGATTGGAGTGGGGGATGCCCCGAGAATTGCACTGCGAATGTGGGTCGAACAGAGCAACTAGAGGATGACTTCCCATCAGAGAACACCACCACGTTGATTCCAAGGTGATACCTCAAACAGATGCAAGATGGAGAAGAAATAAAGAATGCTTTGCGTGATTGCATAATTTCACTCGGGAATCCCCCGCCCATTTTCCCATAACTTCTGATATGTGCATTTTCCGAACGAGTAAGTCTGATTTCTTTGACGAAACGATGGACCGCAAGCTCTACAGCTATTAGTATTCAAAATAAATCGCCTTCAAATATAGTTTTGGACGTTTTGAGGGCCCTCCAGCGCCAAAACTAGGGCGCGTGTTCCTCTGAACTGTTTTTCTTGTTTTGATATGAGGATTCACCTCCCGAAGTTTGTACCAGAGGTTCTGAAACACCCTGTATATGTGTGTGTATGTAAGTATATATGTATGTGAAAAAAAAAAACACGTACCACGAGGGCAACTAATAGTTGATTACTCATCACATTAAAATAACGACATATTTGTCAGTTATTATTAATACAGTTTTCATAGTTCTCTTTCAGGCACCCCAGCAGAACCTTCGTCTGTTTAACTAACCATTCTTAGCTGGTTTCGTTCCGGCAATACATCGGTGCTGAGCAGCTCCTTCAGGCTCACGCACGCGCGCTATGCGCTGTATGCGTGTGTGAGCGATGGTTTTTCATGTACAAACAACATATGCTAAATTGGATGCATAACAGATAGATTAATTACAGACTTTACCTGGATTTTTCAATCCTTCAACCATGCGTGGTTTTCCAGGTAAATGAGTAGCTAGAACCGATTAAGTTTTTTTTTTACAGACTATACAGTAATTCATATTCTGGTTTTCCCCCACTTTCAAGGAAACTCTTCTCGCGCTGTCCTATCTTCTTGTTTCACCTTCTTTCTTCTCTTATCACCCACCGATACGCGGTAAATGTCTTCGTCAAACTAGAAACCGTAGCATCCACACCCGCGACAGAGGCGTTAGTTGCATGAATGCATGTGGAGATCGCTACTAGAGCGGTAACTCCTCAGGGCCGGACTATCTGGAGGCCCTGATTTCCCAAATTTTCTGTTTCTGTTTCCGGAAGCTCAGAACTCTTCAGGCTACGGCCCGAAACACACGTAGATCTCTTGCTTGGTGTTCCTTCTGCGGATAGCAGTCCGCAATAAACCTATTATTACCTCATCTTGCTTTCACTATTCTTCATTGGTTTATACCTTTATTCATCTTTATCATCAATTGCTCCTCATAACCTTATTTACCAATTCCAGCCCGTCTTCAGCTAGGCAGGTAGGACTTCCCTCAACCTATTTCCGGTGTTGGCCCGTCTTCAGCTACGCAGGTAGGGACTTCCACCAATCCTAAAGGTATCGGCCCGTCTTCAGCTAGGTAGGTAGATGGTCTGGTGGTCCTCGCCCCTTGCCCGTCTACAGCCAGGAAGGTAGGGGTACTCAACCTTCCTTGGCGTACGGCCGTCTTCAGCTAGGCAGGTAGGCGCTACTCAGTCCTCCTTCTTATTTTTTTCTTTCCTCCTTCTGCTTATTAACATATTGCTTTTCAGCACCGCATCGGATCATCCCGCGTCCAGTAGCCGAGGCAGATTTGGTAAAAGGTATAAATATTCTACTAGGGAACCACATCAGCAGCATCTGGTGGATGTCTAGCTAATCTCCTCTTCTAGTGGATATCAGGACTTTACATTATAGGGTAAGAACCCCAAATATGAGGATAGGCACCTAAATCTTCTGAAGCAAGAGCTGGAACCTAGCAGAAACAAACTAAAACAGAATGAAAAAGCCCGCCACAACATTGGACGTAACGTGAGCTCTCTGTGTGGAGAGTTGTTGGTGCAGCGTGTGTCGAAAAGATCGTGGTCCAAAAACATTTTTCCCGTGCACGAATTAGGCACTAGAAATACAGAAGATACGTTGATATTCATTCTCTCTTTACTTTATTTCGTAGCAGTGAGTATGTCTATTGTAACATGTAATAAGTTACCAATTTTCTTCCATTTATGATTGAGATATTGTTAGTCATTTGTTTATACTTCGAAGGTCTTATTATGAGACCTTTAAGGGGTTCAGTATATGAGACCGGTCTTATAATGGAAGCCGTAGTCGGCCGAGCGGTCTGCGGTAGCAGGCCATCGGCTCGAAGGTCCCGGGTTCGAGTCCCGGTAGGGGCATGGGTGTGGATTTTAACACTTAACATCTAAATCAAATCGTGACGAGCCGAAGTCCAAAGTTACTAGACTGGCCCATATAAAAATAAAGTTTTTTAATGGAAGGCGTATAATAATAATTAGGAGCTTATTTGTATTGAAATTCCTTTATTCATAAAGTAGTCTCTGTTTAAAGTTTAACGTTGATTCTCATTGTTGTTTTCCCTCTTGTAACAGTTACGTTGAACATTAAAATGTTACTTATCTTTACTTTCTGTTTTATGTAACAAAGTACGAAAAATGTAGGACGATATTTGTGGGAAGGTCACTTGAAGGCAAAATATAAAATTAAAGAAAAAGAGGTTAATTGAAAATTTGGCTTTTATATTTTTGTGCCATTTGGTTTAAAGAGGCTGTTGAGTGGTAAATTTCTAAAACAACAGTTTCAATATTCCAGAAAAAGTCGGGGTCTCTTATTAGGCACCCCTTATAAAAATAGCACAGTGGCAATTTTGTTCACATTTTTCAATATATATTTTTTATTATTACATTTTCATGTCATCCAAATAGCTTGTATCATAAATTAGACAATACACAGAATATATTAAAGTAAAAGCATTCTTACTAATGGGGTCTCATATTCGGGATTCTTACCCTATTGGTGCCCAACGTGGGGCCATCTAGCGGACCATCTTGAGGTAGTTATCTCCTTGTACCTTTACATATTAAATAAAAATGCATATAATTATGTCTAATATTCGTCACCAAATAAGGGGAAATGAATGAACAAGATATATCAATGATAAATTACGACATCTCTTCAGAGAGGACCACGTTCGTTTTTACAGTACGAACATCTATCAAATGAAAGCAGCATGATTATACTGGCATAGCGAAGCATTGAAGAGGAAGAAAACGAATAAAACTATAGAATTAGTTTCAAGGGAGCAAAATATTACTGCGTTAAAAAACTAAAAGAAAATTAAAAAGGAGAAAATATATAGATTGCATACAAGGGACATGCATATTAAGCTGGATCACATCTAATGGAAGTACTATAGAAGAAAAACACAGCTATTTCGTGCTTCATAGAATTTCTAACTACCAAGATGTTGTCATTTGTGAAAAGACATTAAAGAGTAGAAAAATGCTCTTTTGGAATCATACTATACATACTCTAGGCTACATCACTTTGGCATATTCAGAAATATACTAAAATTTATTTCAGTTTCTGATGGGGCTAGTCCTCTAGGCATCTATCCTTTGGAGTGGTCAATGGAAAATTGTTGTTCAATGAATAGTTATTTTTTTACAAATACGGAGATAAAATTCACACAATAGTAGAGAAATTGTGACACATTTTCACGTGCTGACATTTTAAATGAAGTTGTTAATGGAATACAAAGCTTAAATACTTCTTTTATCTACAGATCCTTTATTCTTCGTAAGAAATTGCTCGTATCATGAGCGATAATAGTCTAGCAATACGTGTGAAACTACAAAATATAAGTTGCGAATCACTGTGTAATAATAATCGTTGGATCTTTTAATTACTGTATACAGTGATCATCCAGTAATAGAACAACAAGTTTCGTAATTCATCGTAAGAGACTCGCATGTCAAAAGAAACGTATGTCAAAAGAAACGTTACACGGTTTTAGTCGTATTTAAATTTATTTATTACATTTCTGGACTATTCATGCATTTATTGCCTAAGTCAATCATAGTTCGGAAGAAGACATTTCTCTGCGAGCCCGTTTATCAGCAAAATGGATTGGTAAAATGGTGAACATGGCCTGCAATTCACACAGCAACTCGACATTTTGTGGTACTGAGAAAGAATAGCTTTTCAACCTCAGCCAGGATAGAGGCAGCAGTAGAAGCTCTTTTGGCACGTTTCTAGGAATTGGCTGATATGATGGAACCTTAACACTAGACCACAAGAGAGGAGGGGGTAATAATTCATTGCGTCCATTCTGGTTTCATGGTCTCTCGTTTCACTTCTCTGCATAAAAAGCATGCTTTTTCTTGTTTCATCGCTCGTAGAACTCCATCTTCCAAGCACTTGGCATGTAGATCTCAACTGTTGTGAAGTGAACACTTACATCCAACTGTTTACAAAGAATGAAAGTATTAAGTTGTCGCCGAAACTTCTACACTGTAGAATAATGTTTTTTTTAAATACCTAGAATATTGTTATTTGTGTAGCAATCTTTATTAACATTAATAATATATCTGTGATTTAGAAGAGATAAATCAATCTCTTTATGTCTTATGCTGATTGCTGCTGTAATTCTTCTATCCAGCTCAATGTATGCATTTCGTTTTCCGTTGCTTGCTTTCCATATTCGGTTCTACCCGCATTTGCATTATATTTTGAGGTCTTTACCAGGAGTGCGCCACGGACGGGCATTTGGTAGCCGGGCCCCGAAATGATCTTATCTTCCATAAAACGACACCCGACCTCTCCTCATTTCTGTACAAACCAGAATCTTAAGTGATTATTCTGATCCGTGTTCTATGATTTTTTTAAATGAAGCGTATCCTATAATTGTCAATTTGCGCTTGCCGTAAACAGGGAGAAAGTGATACAACTTGTGGTGAACAGGTAGCTTTCAATGCGAGTCTACAAGGGCTCTCAACACAATATTTACCACCCACACAGCTCGGGTTTCCCCAGGAGTAAATCCATAATGGTGTCACTATTTCTTGATGCACTAAGTTTCCAAATTGGTTGTATATTGAGAATCGGTAATTTAAACGCTTAAGTAATTCTAATCAATTAATCGCAAAGGTGATGTGCTCTGATGACGTGATATCAGCTTAACGTACAGCAGGCAGAAAAGAATGTCATCCATTTCTTTACTTGGTAGGCGTTTAACATTAACCAACAGTGAATGAATGTCCTCTGTGGATGCGTGGTTTTCGCTCTGATTCTTGTAATTAAGGGATTTTGTTCGATTCTCGATGAGGACAAACTGAGCATAATGTTCAGAATCCCTTTTAAAACTTAGGTTCCATCATTATCCATTTGTTGAAATATAATGTAAAGCCACCATCTGTTCACCTTGCGATTATTATTAATTAAAATCACATTTAAAGGGAATGAGTGGAGATGTACTCAGGACATCTGACTAAGTTAATTTTCTGTTACCCCTAATGGTTATTGCTGATGGTACGTAGATTCTTGGTAATATTTTAAGCAATTTTAAAGTAAGAAAGAGGACAACATTTTTCTCGTCAGGTGAAACTCTCTCTGAGGCTCTTTACTGAATAGTGGGGCTTCGACTAGTGCAAAGGGCACAGGTTTTTCTTATTCTTACTACAAACTCTGTTGTACCTTTATGGAAGTTGATGAGGTATTCCAAGTTCAAAATTTTCAAATAGTCAAATACAAAAAATAGACGGAATATGCGGGTGACCGTACAGATCAACTATGCTAAATGTTTCGGAATTTTAGGAGCGATGAAACATGAAATTAGCTATTGAGGATGATAAGTGATTGACACTAGCGATAAAATGAAAAACAAATATATTTTCGTGGAACGATAACCCTAATAGCATTCAATATCATATGGATATCCAGGGGATGTCCCGCCGGGATATTTGCGACGTCCATGCGACATCCGACAATATCCACAGGACGTCCTATACGTGTTAATCAGATGGCCGAATGTCCGCTTCATGGATATCCCATGGGACGGCCCGCTGGGCCTCCATGGAATGTCCGTGAAACGTCATGTGGCCATCGCGATGGGACGTCCGGTGGATATTGTGGGATGTCGCATGGATATCACAAATCGCCCAGCTGGACATCCCCAGGGGGAAGGCGGAGTCAGTCTTTGTCCTTCCTTTTATTACTTAACGAAGATGTAAAGGTCCTTTATGGTGCTGGGATATCCTAGATCTGAGTGACGGGCCTTGAATTGTGTTGAATTGTACAAAATCCAAATATTACTCTTGAAAATGACTAACACGGAGAAGGTCAAACCCCGTCACTCAGACCCAGGGCATCCCAGCACCATAATGGACCTTTACATCTTCGTTAAGTAATAAAAGAAAGAACAAAGGCTGCGCCAAACTCATCTCAGTCCCGTCTACAATAACATTATCCTCTATCTATCCACAAGAAGGCATCACTAATTGCAGAAAATAATCCTGCATTGAGTTTCGAATGTAGCATTTTATTGACCGTCTTCAGAACACAGAAAAAACATAAAAACATTTGTAGGAAAACTGGCCTCAGCGTTCCATCTTCCTGGACATCCCATAATCCGTGGTGTGGTATACTTTACTCATAAAAAAGGCAGAACTTCATTGATTTTTGCATTAAGTTATTATCTTCACCTTTACGTACATAATTAACAAAAGCTGTTTTTTGTTCTTGATTCTCAATATTTATACTATTTGGGTAATATACCAAAAGGTCCAGATGGTAAGGTACTGCTGATCAATGAAGAAACTAGTTGCGGGTTCAAAATTCGTCATCACTGATAACCGGTGAATTCGGTGAACTGAATGTTACAAGTAATGTCACAGAGTAGAAGCACTTGTACTTGTAGCAGTGAACTGGAACTGGTAACTCAATAACCACAATTTCAATAGTAATTTTACACAAGAAGTTAGAAATTATGCAAACATAATTTAACTCATCCTAACAAGAGAAAAAAATAATCTAACCGGACTTTTCTAAGTCATACGCTAGACTTATCGGCTGTAATGGTGCATAAATAGCCGGCCAGATCTGCGGCGGTAGGTCAACGGCTCGAAGGTCCCGGGTTCGAGTCCCTGTAGGGGCATGGGTGTGGATTTTAATAGCTAAAGGCGAATCGTGACGGGCCGAAGTCAAAAGTTACTAGACGGCCCATATTTTTAAATAAAGTTCTTTTAAGGGTGCATAAATAACGTTCGGGACAAAATAATTTTACATAAATAGGAGACAAAGTGAACATAAATATCACGGTAGTGCAATTCGATTGTCGCGTAAATGGAATATCAACATCTAACAACCTGTGACAGCAGCAAGACTATGCAATTATGAAAAAATCTAACCTGACTTCTCTATCCTGTCACAGACTACCTAACTGGCTGTAGCTGGTGCATGGAAATGTAGAACATTCATATTCATGGCAAAAGAAATAGTTTGACATAAATCGTAGACAAAGCTAATGAAAATATTGGGGTTGTGTAATGCATGTAATAGTAGTGTGTGGAAAGTAGAAAAAAAAACTTAAAATGCATTGTGTGCGTAGTGCATTAATTTGCAGGGTAAAGTTCATGAATGAAAAAATGACGTGAGTTTCAAAATTCTAAAGCCCAGTTGCACTATCTGCACCCCGAAAACTCTCACAGGGAAGGGTGGGTATTTATTACTGATTATAGGTTAAGTTAGAATAATTAGGCCTAGGTGGTTTCTCATTATGGAGTAGCAAACACATTTACTACTTGCACAATGTGACAAACAAAACATACCAACCAGCTATTTAAAGTGTGCGTAGTATTTTTTAAATTTATTTTTGGGTTTTAGGCATCTCAGATTCAACCCGGGAGGTGTTGCAAGGTATTCATCCAGAGCCTGTTTGTAGGTACCATTCTGGCATTTGCCTGGTCTGACTGTCGGAAAATCCCTGGAAAAACCTCATCATGCAGTAGGATGGGTAGCCGGTGGGCGCGAACCCACGACCTCCCGAATGCGAATTGTATGGTGTTTCGTAATAATCACATTGTGGGATACTTTGAACTTAGAAAATTTCTCACCGGCTACCTACACACTGACTTTTACAACCTTCTTCGCCCATACACTTCATTTTATCTTATCTTTTACAAGCTTCTTGTTCATCGGCAGTCATAAACGAAATGTTCTTCGTGCATTAGCTACGGTGGGCCAGTTATCTACACTCTTGCACTGCATGTTAAATGACTACCAAATATTAAATTTTTCTTTCTGGTCATCTTCCCTTAAGTTTCAATCGCCTACTGAAATATCTATCTATCATCATCATTCATTCGGCCTGAGCCAAATATACCTAGACACCTTAAACTAAAAGCACATTCAGATAGGAGTTTTTAATACTACGCAATTCAGCAAGCGTGTACATAGCCCCACCGTGAAAAATGCTGTGCGCGGCAGGTGTCTTGCTCTTTCCGTGTAGATTGCTACAACAAAATTTTCTCGCTTCTACTTGAAGCTATTTCCACCTCATTTAATGTGAGGTCAGCATGGAGTATGTTCATCACAAAGCCATAAGGTAATAAACAGGCAGTAAATAGTTGCCAAACGCGAAGCGTGCTTGCGTGAAACAATCAACTGTTTGCGAGCGTTACATACGATTACCTCAGGATATTTATTATGAGGATATCGCAATACGACCACATTCTGCCAAGATATCTCTCTACTCACAAAGCTGGGATTATCCAGGTAGGATATCCTGGGTATGTCCCAATATCCCGTGCGACATTGTGACATCAATGGGACCTGTTCAGAACGTCCCATGGATGTCAGATGCTATTAGGGAAAAGGAAAGCACGCTTTTATATACTGATATTGAAGATTTCTTTTATTATTCTCTTGCTTTGGTTCTAGCAGAAAAAATAAAAGGAGAGAAGCTATGGCTTTAACTCAATTTTCTGGTTCCAACGTAAATCACAGGATTCGTCTGGTGGTAAGCAATAGCGTAACGAAATCAGTGCGGGCCAGCCCGCAAAACTTTTATCCGGGACCCCTTTATAAAAGTGTATAGCAAACACAAGTAGTGTTAGTACCTTAAATAATAAAAAAAATATCCTTTAACAAATTCATATTCATCAGTCTATGATTGCTACATTAGAAATCAATGTTACTAACAGATTATAGTTACTGCCTATTTGCCTGTTACTAGCAGACTCTGCTTCTTTTTTCACATGCACACATGAAAATAAATTGTTCTTTATATATAAATTCTAGAGGCCTATATCGCGAAGAGCCGATTACAGAAAAATATATTCTGTCTGCAGTGGAACAGCATTAAATGTAATTTCCTTATTTATACTCCTCTTTCTGTTATTATTATTATTAATTATCTTAATTTACAAAATAAATAATAATTAATTATTCGCTCATTCTTAGTTATACTGCTACTGACGATAAATTTAAATTGAGGCTTAATACCAAATTAAATGGGCCCCAAGTAATTGACTTGTCCGGGGCCCCGCATAACTTCGCTTATTAACAACAACTTAGGGGCATGATCATGGCTAAAATGCTTAAAAAATCGAATTGGAGTACTTTTGTAATTTTCGGTCGTAGCGCCACCTTGCACCGGATATACACTCTAGAGGTCGTAAGGTGTATATATATATATATATATATATGAAGTCAACCCGACAACTCCATCGATATAACGGAATCTTTCGCATAACGAGTGACAGCATATAATTCTTCTTTGGCATCTTCCAGAAGAACGAAAAAAAAAAAAAGAGTTGATTTCCCTAGTAGCCAAAATTGTTAAAAATCACAGGGACGTTGAAAGGGCAATGTCGTTAACAACATTCCTTGCTAACAAATGGGAGATTCCCCATACATTACAAAACTGGACTCCGGATCAATCAAGCTTTTAGTTTGTGCCTTTTGCATGCAATATTTCTCCTTAAATTATAAATTAAAATTGTATTAAATAATACAAATATAGAAAATCGGACGCGGGCCCTCTTTTACCTGGGCCCGTCCGCATTGCGGGCCCGAACGTTACACCACTGGTGGTAAGATCAGATCTGAGCCCAAGGTCATCAACTTGCGTGCTGTATGCCCTTCCGCTGATTCTTCCAGCTCGCATTGTTGTATTATTATAATCGACAGTGCAATGCCAGTACAATATTTTAGTTTGATGTGTAGTTTCCCGGATTTCCTCTGCACATACGTCATATTTTATGAAATAATTTACATTGGTAGCAATCTTTTCAAAACTGACAATCGCGTGGTAGTGTATGAGTTTACAAAGAAATAGCACACAAGAAATTATATTTAACTTGGAAAATCCCGGCAAAAGACAAACAGGGCTGGTCGTTTTCATGATTTACGAAAAATCGACTTTCAAATTGGATCTTTCAACATGCGTCAAAACTAAAATGTAATAACTCTCGACTTATTTGATGGTCTTCTATCCAGTTTCCCTGTGTAGTGCTGAACCTTAATATTACCCAGAATCCATTCAGAATATCACAAGTTCATCATTATGAAGTTCTTTTTTTAGCGACAATTACACCAAAATTAAATATCAAAGAAAAAGAAAAGGAATAGGAAATCAACATTGAACCATTAAAAGATATTAAAACCATCATTTAAATTTTGGTTTGAAGTGCTCCATGTAAACTGTGATACAAGATGTGTACGGATAGTGCTGTAAATAAAAAAAACGTTCGTTTTTCTAAAACTTCCATTTTTTTATTTAAAAGAAAAACATGAGCCTTCATTTTTCTTCTTCTAAATTTCGTTTTTTTTTCAGGGCAGCAATTTACAATACTTGTAACGTTTATTTAAGCAAGAATTACTTTTATATAGGTAATTAAGAAGAAATACAACATAAATTAAACCCTACAATACAAATACTTTTTGGTATATGTGATATTTTCTGGGTTGCCCAGTTCTCAGTGTTGCCAACTTCTTAAAAATATAATTTTGAAAAACATTTCTTCCATGCCGTATCTGCCCCCAAACTTAACTTAAACACCATTCAACACAATACAAGAAAGTTTTGGGTGTTCCGACCTCAAACACCCCAGTTGTCAGTGTTGCCAGCCTATTTTAAAATTCAACTTATAGAAATGCCTTTATTAATACAAATTACATGTGTGCATTGATTTACACTAAATTTGACATACATGTTCATTAGCTACTGCGACAGGTCATACAGGCACTCCAGGTACCGTAGTTTGTCAGGGTTTCCAAACGATTAAAAAATCTAGATTTCATATTTGTTAGCGTTGGACGTATCCGCATTGATTTATACACAATTTGCCATGTCCATTTGGTGCTCGGACAGTTCATGTGGATACTTCGAGCACTGCAGTTGTCAGTGTTCCAAAATTTTAGGAAATAACATTTTTAATTGCTTCCATATCATTGAATATATTAGGACCAAACTTTGTATGTACGTACTGGGACGCGTCATAGAGGTTCTTCAGGTCCCACAGTTGACAGTGTTGCCAATCAATTTTGAAAATTAAATATTTACTACTTCCATTCAATTCGACGTATTCGCACCAAGCTTTGAGGATACATATTCGAAACAATTTAAACATACTGTGGTTGTTCCCTGTACCCAAGCACCCACTTGTCAGCATTGCCAACGTATTTTAAAATTCAATTTTTAAAAACATTCCCATACTGTTACGTGAAGATAGCTATTCCTATACTTCCAAAAAGGCGGAGGGGAGGGGAGAGCCGCGGGACGTGGCTATGTTATGATATGTTTTGAAATAATAGTTCTCAGCAACAGACGCATTAAAAGGAACCTATAAGTTTTCGCTTGTTTACAAAACCATTCATTATGCTTTTATACAACTCTTTTTAAATATACATATAGCATAAAATATTTTTGTTACACTGTCTCTATCTGTATATATTTTCACATTATGGGCAGAGCCTTGGAGCCCGGAGCATGAGGGAGCAATGCCCAGTGCTTTTATACTGAAACACAATGTACTATTGAGTGTAATGTTTGGACTTTTTTTTTCAGAAGCAGGTAGACACAAAAGCAAACAAGGGGGCCAGTGGCTCCCTGTTGCCGAAAGGGGTTTATCCAAAACTTTACATAACGTGGCTAAAACTACCTGCGAAAAAAACCTACATTACTTTACAGGAGAGGACACAAAACTAAAAAAGGAGAACCACTATCGGACCTGAAGACAAGGCGGGTACCTACCCATTGGTGCCTTGCTTCAGCCTAGGACCATCGAAGACAAAACACGCACTAGCTTAGAACCACGAAGCATGCATGGAAGAAGCCCGAAAAGAAGTGTCAAAATGCAGAAAGTTGGCAAAAAGCAGAAGTCTAGAACACGAAGAAAAAAAAACCCGAAAAGATGGGCAGATGCAGGCGAGAACATCCCGCAGGAAACAGAACATAAAACGCAATTTTAGTAACCTAATGCAACTATGCCCCTAAAATTTACAAGACTCAACGCAGCCGCGCACTAGTTTACATGAATTACGAAATTTAATTTAGCTTAACTGGTTTGACTACTTTTTAATGTTGCTGAATCACCGAATTAAAATATTAGAACTTAACTTTATTTGAAGTACTTTTTATAAACACATGAAAATAATACTTTGCGGACTGAAATAGCGAAAGGTTGGGAACCTTTACAGCAATACCACAGTGATGGTAAACTATCTACTTTTTAATAAAACCATTAACACAATTCAAAATAAAATATTATTTATTCTTGCTAAAGAATAACAAACGCAATGCAAAAAACTGATTGCTGAATTTTGTGGACAAAAGGTTTCTGAAGAGAGTCTTTAGCATATCAAGACGTGTTTTTAAAGACACTGTTAATTTTACATATTAGGTGGTAAATTAATTGTTTACAGAAACGCTCTGCCTATGAGCAGAGACAAGATTTTACGCACATATTTTTCAAAAGATTAGGTTACTTTTAATTTTTTTAATATGGTTAGACATTTTACACTTTGGCCTAGTCAAGCAAAACATTTTACAATTATTCAAGCGTAACAATTTTTATATGAAAACAGATAATTATAAATATAACTACTGGGCAGAAATTTAACTTTGATATTTTAAAGTTGTTGTTAAAAATTGTATGTATTTTTTATTTTTGAGCTTAAATGAACTATTACACAACCTAACCTTTAATTTGATAATACAGTTGTGATATACTATAGTTGGGTTAGGTATAAATTTATGGAACGAACTTTTATGGAGCGGCTTACGTTTTGCGAAAGCAACGAAGGAGTTTCGAACTTTGCTTGTAATTGAAATAAATCCTTGCAAATTGGTTAATTTTACGTTTATCAAAACGGACGTATTGTAGAGATATTGTGCAATTTAAACCACACCAATTTTTAAAAACCAACAAATAAAATGCTGGGTGGGAAAGGAACGTGTATTTGGAAAGTAGCATTAACTATAGTGCAAGGTAAAAATATTAAACGCTTTAGAATCAATGTTAACGTGCTGTAATTTCGTTATTTAAACATATTTGAATCAGACTTGGGCTTTAGAGAGAGAATGATAAATTTTAAGACATTAGCCATACATACTTTATTGTAAACCGACCCCCGATGCCTGCCAAATTAAGCGGACATTTCCACTTTACTAGTATTTCCACTAGGAAAACAAACCATTGACATACTGAAGATATACTAATCACTTACACACACCCAGTAGAAAAGAGGGGTTAGAACCACAGATGATTATATTAATTTTTATTTCAGAAAAATGAAAGAGAAGATTCACTGCACACTACATATAAACACAAAAATTATCCCACACACTAACAAACCTCCATATGCTTTTCGTCGTCCGCTTCCAGTTTCAACCAATATGGAAGCTGAAAACGCCAAACAGCAAATATTAATTTTCAGCTTTCACTCTGTTCAAGTTGAAGAAGACGGTTACCAAAAATGTAGATATTATTAGACGAGGCTGCTTTTTATATTTATTAACTTTAAAATAAATACTGGTCTGCATCACAAATTTATTTCATATGCAATTTTTGAAAGCCGTTATTAGTGCAGCTTTTACAAGTCGACGGTCACAACAAAACAGTCTCTCTCGGCACAGCTAATCAGAGACGAGGATCAAACCAGAACCAAAAGAGGAAGGGTGTGTGGCTTAACCACCTAGCTTTCTCAGCGAAATAAATCAACAATCAGATCTTTAAATTTATTTATGAAGATTTAAAACGAAAGAAAAATTGTTGAAGAAAATAATGCAATAAAATATGCAATGAATAATTAAGTAATAAAATGAAGAAACAATAAAGAATAGAATCCCGCCAATACAACAATAAAAGAGATAACCGGAATGGTTCATCTTCTTTGACATCTGGACAAATAAAACCGAAGTCGGCTAAAGAATAAAGAATATCACCAACAAAGCACGAAGAAAAAGAAAAAGAAGACACACAAAAAGGGGGAGAATGTAAGATATGTTGCGACCAACCGATGGTGCAGGTTCGCTACATGGGGCCGCAGTGGCTCAATTAGTAGGGCTTTCAGCTGTGGCACTAGGTGTCGTCGGATCGATCCCTGCTCACGCAATGTGGGCTTTGTTGTGGACAAACACTGTGTACGTTGGTTTTCTTGGAGTTCTCCCATTTCCTCGCACTTTGTTCATTTCACCAATTCATCTCATCATCCATCCGACCTGGACCAAAGTTGAATAAAGGCCTTAAAAGTTAAATTCAAATTCAAAAGCAATGTACTAGTAAACTTAAACATATGCCCTTGAAAAGAAGCAGGTTATTTCCCGGATTTTGAGCTAAAAATAATTTATTTTTGCGGACTCTAATTATGATCAAAAGTACATATCTCCCTTGAATAATACCGTAATTAGAAATTAATGTATTGCGTGTACGGGATGAGAGCATATTTCGGTAGGATTCCATAGTTTTTCAGTTTATAGTAAAGATGTCTTCGAAGTTGTATTATCCCTAGGAAGTTAAATTCTTCCTATAATTCAATTCAGTTCCCTAGAAGTTTAGTAGTATTTTAATAAACTATACCAAATAACTTCAGTCCATTTTCCTTTAGCTCATTTCTTATGTTTGTAAGGGTGAAAATATGTGTGTGGCTTAACCACCTAACTCTCTCAGTGAAATAAATCAACAATCAGATCTTTAAATTTATTGATGAAGATTTAAAACGAAAGATAAATTGTTGAAGAAAATAATGCAATAAAATATGCAATGAATAATTAAGTAATAAAATGAAGAAACAATAAAGAATAAAATCCCGCCAATACAAGAATGAAAGAGACAACCGGAATGGTTCGGCTTCTTTGAGATCTGGACAAATTAAACACTTTGAAGTGAGCCGAAGTCGGCTAAAGAATAAAAAAATATGACTGACAAAGCAAGAACAAAAAGAAAAAGAAGACACATGCTCAAAAAGGGGAGAGGATAAGATATGTTGCGGCCAACCGATGGTGCAGGGTCGCTACATATTACCCCCCCCCCCACGCTGAAAAAAAGACAATACATTAAAAGAATTGGATGTCTTTTCTTGAAGACCATCAAACTTTTTAAGATTTTTATGACCGAAGGAAAAAGAGAGGATAGAGAAGCAGGGAGAATTTAAATTTTTATTATTTAACATTTTTTGGTACAATTAAACCCCCTAGGGCGGCTTATAATAACATGGTTGAGCATATTAATTTAAATTTTTGTTTTTATGGATTGCTTTTTAAGACATAACGTACTTTTGTTTGAGGGTATCACCCACCCTAAGATTCTTAATTTTTTAACTTTTTAAAAAAAATTACTGAGCTTTAATAAGTGGCCTATTATAGTATATTTTTTTAACTTTGACATCAGTTACATTAATATTACGCTTCTTGCATGGTCGACTTAACTAATTTTTATGATTTTTAGACGACCCATCTAGAGACTGCTCCGGAAGTTTAAAGCCTTACCCGATGAATTTTGAAAATTTTTTGAATCACTCGGTTCAGACATACAATTTTTGAATAGTTCCTAGGGCTTGGATTTGGAATTGCATTGGTGGTGCAATTCGCTACCACCACTTGGGCAAATTTTTGTACTGGATACACGACTGAACAACACCAGCATTAATTATGACAATTAGGATAACCACCCTTCCCACGGCTGTTGTCATAAAATTTTTGATTAGTGTTACTATTTTTCTTTGAATTTCTAGTTTTGTTATTTGTATTATTAGTGTTGTTTGTGTTAGGCATGTTATATTTATTTATATTATTACTATTATAAGGACGAGTGTACGTGTTTGACTTTTGTATATTATTGTTATAATGTATATTGTTGTTATTATTATTATTGTACCTACGTTGGCCGTTACCTTTTGATTTGAATTTTGAATTATAAGGACTAATACCATTATCCTTATTCCACCTTCTAAACCGATTTTTATTATTTTTTTGTACCTACACTAGCTCCACTTGGAGTTTCCATCCGATCTGACTTAACTGACTTAGCTACCAACTCCAAAGTTTGCGTTCCAGCATTAGCTGTAGTTTGAACATCTTTAACCTGCATTTTTTAACTGTCTTTACTAATATTTAGTAAAGACAGTTTTACTAACAACTATTTATTGTTGTTAATAAAATTAATAAAATTGTTGTTATTTTATTAACAACTATTATTAATTATTAGACAGGGGCAACACGGTTTAATTAAACGTCTATTCTCCGACCGAGGTGGCTACTGATAACGACAAAGATATATTCTATGATGAGCTAGAAAGGCTGTTTGACCGAATGCCGAACTATAATTCGAAGATTGTATTGGGTGATTTCAATGCAAAGGTAGGGAGGGAAGAAAAATGTAGACCTACTATAGGTAAATACAGCCTTCACGAAAAGACCAACAACAATGGAGAAAGACTGATAACGTTCGCGATTTCGAAAAACCTACTGG